>WETZ01000010.1:828606-1094550 GCA_011034095.1 Fusarium cf. aywerte | reverse complement strand
TTTGCTGCGTTCTTCATCGATGCCAGAACCAAGAGATCCGTTGTTGAAAGTTTTGATTTATTTGTTTTTTAAACTCAGAAGTTACAATAAAATTCAGGGTTTGTGGGTCCTGGTCGCCAGTCCCGGGCGGGTTCACGCTGAACCACAACCGCAGGTGGGGGTTGGGGTTAGCTGATTTTTTGCTTGTGGTTCTGCGTGAGCTGTGGTTCTGCGTGAATGGTCCGTGCACCCGTCTTTTGGAACCAATCAGCTTACACCGCAGCTAACCCCAACCCAAAACTGCGCCGAAAAATCGTAGTTGAGAGCGTTGTGCGGACATTGTGTGAGACTCAGGTCATCCTTGAATATTGCGAGCCTGGAATCAAAGTTCACAATACCCTGCTGAGTGACGTCCAAGGGGAACCAAGGACAGGCAATAATTGCGCAATCCTTACTCAAGAGTCAAGATCGATATCGTGTTGTCGTCCAAGAAACCAACAAAGATTGATAACGGCAGAGATATTTTGCCTGTTCAATCACAGCCTGGCAGTTGTGTGCCACCTGTCATCGCATGGACAGCCTTCTGTTGTATCTCACACATGGCTGGTATTCGCACGACTCGATGACCCTAAACGCGACGCCACCGAGCGAGGGGTGGGGTGGATTTCTCTAGCTTCTCAATCTTAAGGGGACATGGGGGGTTGAGATTTCTCTATGCCTCAATGAGTTAGGTCCATTGCTCACAGTTGCTGTTGTTTCCCGGGAATGATGCTGGTACCTCGGTGTTCCCGCCCCTATGGCCTTCTCCAAAGTCCCTTCTTTGTTTCGAATTGGCTGGTCATCGTCCGATCACGGAAGGGACTCGGGTTTCTAGGCAACCAGATTTGGTAGCCGAGTATTTGACAGATTGCACCATGAATACAGAGTACTGTGTAAGTATTGTGCAAGTATTGTGCTTGTGGGCAAATGCTGTTGCTCAATTGTAATCTGATGTTGTTTGACAGACAAGCATCAGCGGCTCAAAAAGACGATGCTTTCTCCAACTATGGAGTCCGCCTCCTCACGGGAAGAACTCCACCACAACCTTCTGGAGCGAGAATCGAAGCCTTCGACTTCCCACCCAGGCCACCCTCGTCCTTCAGCAGATGCAATGGCGGGAAGGTGAGGGGTTTCCAAGGGACCATGCTCCACTGAGATCTACTTTGGTGGGAACACCCGCTGAGCATGCGGGAGCCATAGAACGGTTGGCGTTAACAATAGAATCAGGGACCCTGTAACAGCCAGATTTTGTGCCATTATTGAATCTTGTCAACATGATCATAGGCGCGCCAGAATTTAGGGAAGATAGCCTCGAGCATGTAGCTAAGACCCCCTATCTGCCGATGACCGGCTTTATTAAACCAGGTGACTGTCGGACGGATTTACTTCCCACGGACCATTATCTCCATGTTCCGGGAGTACCTTGTACATTCGGCGAATTCTCCTGGTCTTCTTTTTCTTTTCGCCCCACTTCGCTTCTTTCGACGGCCTTGGCAAGACTCAGTAGGAACTGCAATATCCGTCCAACGTCGTTGCTCTAATCTTTTCTTTTGATTGCGCCATGTTTTAAAAACCCCAGGGTAGTAGTGCAAGTGCACCTTCGCTCACAGTTGTCAAGCGCGGCGCCAGTTGTATCGAGATGGATGTAATGGGCAGCATTGCTTTGGGACCCTTGAGTTTTGAGACTAGGTTGTGTTTTCGCTTGACTCGTGGATCCTGCATATCATCTCAGAATCCTGTCTTCTCGAGTCACGAGACAAAACGTGCACCCGTTTAGAGGCTGGTTGACTTTCATGAATCAGCTCCGCTTGCAAGCTGTAGGTTCGTGATGCATACCAAAGTGAGCTTTCTCGTGTTATTGTGTTGACTTATTAGAATGCAATAGCATTGGCTTGTGGGTTGTTATTCTCTTTGTTGCCAAGACATGTCGTGAATACCGATATTAGACTGCATCCGACAGGCATGCTTGATATTTATTGCCCAATTTCTTACCATTTTGGTCCTATAGTTGAAACCGCTACCAACCAGTGACCTTTAAAAAACAATTGCTTGAAATAAACAAGTCATTGGTTGATAGATTATAGGACAAATCAGAATCTGCCTTCGAGCTCATTAACTCGGCGAATAGAGCACCAAGTCAGATTTGTCTCAGCTTTTCAAGGGCGATTCCAAATGGATAATTAGCCAGGTGTAGGCGTGTATATCCGTTAACGAGAGTATATGTCCATGGTCCTAACACCGTAGTGCTAGAACTAGTCGCTTCATTTGCTCACACGATCAGGCAAAACGCAAGGAAAAGTCGTTAAAATGAGAAATGCTGCATCAGGTCGACAAATCCCGGCGCGAACTCGGTGTCCGAGTCGTGTATGAGGTAATGCGGTGAAGAATTGGTTTGGCGTGAAGCATCGTGACAGTGGGTGTGTACCGTAAAGGCCGGCTACGACACCGGGAATCGAAAGACTAGTGTGACGTACCTTGTACAAGAAGCAAGCAGGCATGATGTGTTGCCAACTAGCAAAACAATGCGTACCTGTTACCAAGATACCCAACCTCCAACATTCCCTGCAGACGCCCCACCCTCTGCGAGCAACTTTCCTTTTCGACCTATCGTGTATACAGTATTAACCGTGCGAATGTTCGAACACAGGACCGTTTCTGAAGTTTTCGACGCGTCGTGCATCATCCTGGATCTGATTTTTGATAACAGCGTTTCCCTGTCGGTGTTCAGGATCGCGAAACGAGCAGCATCGTTGCGAATGCTGTCAGGACCCTAGCCATTGGGGCCTGTCTATCACGACTAAGCTTGTTATGAAGAGAGGAGGTGGTAGTATCATAGTGATGCTAACTGAGAAGGCAGCACGGCTCCATGGCTGTCCCAAGGTCTTTATGTAGGATGAGGCAAACTTCAGACAACCTAATGCTTGCGGCGATGTCGGACGGTAAGGCCGGCGCAATTTTCTCAATGGTGCCGCGCAATACCTCAGCCGCATACATAGGCGCTGAAAGGGTTCGCTGAAGCTTGCGAGAATCTCATCTCACAGGAGCAAGGTGGTGGTGCTTGCGAGGGGGCTCGCATATCAGATTTGCGCCTCACCCGGTGTATTTTTCTCACAAAATTCCCGAATCGGTTTGGCGTTCAGGTTCGTATGATACATGTACTGTTCTGCATAGCAGATCGCTCTCAGGAAGTGTGCCTAGTAGAGGCGGCACGCAGACTTTTCTTTCCTCAGGGCATGACGACTGGTAAAGCGAACAAGCACAATAGGATCTGTGTTCTGCCCGTGTCCAGCCAATCCGGCCACTTAGCCTGAGTCTTGTTCAAGTCGTTCGTCTTCGTTGAATGACTAGCAACATCACGTCTCTATCGAAAAAAAGGTGGATACGACGAGGGTACCTGGCTTCTGACTGACACGGCAGCAGTCGGTAAGTGACCAGCAAGTATATTTCACCGCAAAGTGTTGGCAAGTGAATTGGATTATCAAGCCCTGATTCTGGCGGCTTAGAGCGGCAATGGTATGGCAGCTGCGCTAACATCCAAGTCGAACAGGCCAGAAATCTCGCCGTAGACCCGATTCGATTCTGATTGAGGAGGAACGAGGGGTGTGTGACGAGTAAAACGAAAAAAACTTCGAATCATCCAAACTCGAAGAGGAACAAATTGCACACTGCAAACAACTGGCGCCCAGTCGAAGCGTCCTCCTTGCTTGGCACTTGCCTCGGTAGCAGATACTTCCGCGTTTACTCCGGCTGCTGCGTCGCTCTCTCTTCTTCCGCCCGTAACTTGCGAGTAGGCACCCGCGCTTCCACTGAGTCCAGCGCTCACAGGTGACCTGAGGTAGAAGGTACATACACCTGCCTTCGAATTTCTCAGCAGTTTCCTTTCCTCCCGTTGTTCTCTCGCCTTCCATCTCTCTTTCCTCGTTCTCCCATTAAAAATTTTCCTCACACAAACTCTCACTCACTCTCGTAACATCATCAACTTTACTTGGTATCATTGTAATTCTTGCGCCCAGAATCACTTTGTCAACTCTCTCATCTTCATTGTCGCGATACCTTTGCCTGCAACGTTCTGCGCGTCTGGCGCCTGGCCCCATCAAACACGAGCGCGACCCGCGACCCTTTCTGGGCTATTTTTTTGCCCTTTGCTCCAGATCCCAGCCGCCAGCTATTCTGATTGTGGTTCCTTTGCTTCGCTGTGGGCCCACTTCCCTTACCAACAATACCCACTTCACACCTACCTCTGTCCTGTCTTTACCAGGTCTGTCTTTGACGAACAAGGCGTGCCATTTGCAACAGGAGCTCGCGAGTATCAGTTGCAATATACATACTGTGCGTGTCGACCAAGGCATTTTAACGGTTCCGCAACTCGCTCGCCTGCTGCCCTCGTCTCTTTGCCTTTCTTTCGCCGCTCTCCTGTTATTGCATACTAAGCAAAACCAAAGAAAAAACTAAACCTTCGGAAAACTTTAGTGCTACTACTGCATCACTGTTTTAATCCACACCCGCACCAACCCACTTCTTTTTTTTCTCTCCCTCCTTCACTCGCGCTCTCGTCTTCACACACCCACCCACCGACACAGAACCCACAACAACATTACCCACCTTTCCAAAGACTGCCCTGACAGCTTGCCAGTCTAGAGGAGACCGCGAGAAGAAAAAAAAAATAATACTTAAAAAGGTTCGAGACCCAGTTCTCCACTCTGTGCACCCTCTTCCAAAGCACTACCTTCAAAGAGGGACCTGCCACGAGCCTCATCCTCCACCACCGGGAACATCTTCTGCGGAGCTTACAAGGCATCGTATTTGATCTTGCTTGCCTTCTCAAGTCTTGCAATCCTTTTCTCGGACCCCTCTTCTTTCCTTTCTCCGCAAATCCTCTCAACTTGGACTTGTCATCCACCGGCCAGGTCCATTATACCCCGGGCAACATTTTTTGCGTCGCGGTATCTTCAACACCACGTCGATTGTCACGAGCTTCGCGTTCAACAAGAATAGCATGGACGGTCCTCACTACCCCTCCAATGGTATAAACACGACTTCTTCTGGTCAGACTTATCCTTCACCTACCGCGATCTCTCCCAACCAGCTGCAAACCGGCTCGCCGCTCCCTCAGACTCTCCCACCTCTGCAGCCTCCTCCAACATCGGCCACCATGCAGAACATGTACGGGAGCCACCCTCACACGCCGCGAACCCCGGGCACTCCCAACACGCCTGGGTCGGCTTCCAACATGCCCAGCTACCAGCAGCAGCAGACATCGCAGCCTCAGAACCGAGCTGGTCTCTACTCAATGGCGCCGAACCAATACCCTCCTCCCCAGGGCTATAACACCTCGGCTGGCATGATGCCCCAGGCGACCACTGCCGCATCTCACCCTCAACCCATCGCGCCAGCCCCTGCCGGTGGTCGGGGACCTCCCGTGTTGCGTCCTATGCCTCCTGGTGGCATTATGTCTCAGCCCGGTGTCTCTTCTCCCTACGGCCCTGCTTCTCTTATGCAGCCTACTTCCGTTATGCCTGAGGGCGAGCCTCCTACTCACGTTGTTGGTTCTCAGGGACGACGCGGTATCCTTCCCAGTGCCCCTGGCCGACCTGCTGCCCCTGCTGCTGGTACTGGTACCAAGAACACTGTGATTCCTGTGAAGGACGCTGACGGCAAATTCCCTTGCCCTCACTGCACCAAGACTTACCTCCACGCCAAGCATCTCAAGCGCCATCTTCTGCGACGTGAGTAGAACAACTTGTTAACCCTGACAGTGATTACTGACATTTCTCCTTAGATACCGGCGATCGCCCATACATGTGTGTTCTGTGCCGCGATACCTTCTCTCGAAGTGATATCCTGAAGCGTCATTTCCAAAAGTGCTCTATCCGCCGTGGCAACCCCACTGGAGCGAGTCACTTGTCGCATCCTCAGGCCCACGTCAAGAAGAACCAGCAGGCACAGAAGGCCGCCGGCCTCGCTCACGAGGGTGATCTCAACCACCTCAATGGCTTGAGTAACCTTCCCGGTGATAACATGGTCCACCCCTTTGGCATGGTCCCAGTCTCGGACGGCATGAACAACATGGCCCAGGATCAGAGCCAGCTCTCTCGATCCAGCTCGCTCGGCCGTCTCGACAACGGTAACAACGCTGACAGACGGAACATGAACGGTCAGGTCATGGGTGCTTCCCAACCCTACGGCGCTGACCCCAACATGAACCAGCAGCAGATGACTGGCTACAGCATGCCTCCCACTCAGAACGGAATGCCCATGTACGGTGGCTCAAACACAAACCCTCCATCTGGCCTTGATTGGTCTCAGATGTTCCAGGCTGGTGCGCATCAAACCTACAACAACAACTCTTTCAATCCTAATCTTGGACAGACGCAGATCGGAATCAAAACCGAACCTAATTCCGGGCCCGGAACGACAGGCGCCAGCGCCAGCGATACCCTTTTGTCGAATTTGGGAATGCATTCTCACCAAACTCCATACAACCTACTTTCTGATCAGATCCTTAATTTCTTCTATCCTCCTAATCAAGCCATCGATCCCTCTAGCGCAGGAATGAACCTATATTTCTCACCCGACAATGTCAAAGACTTCTTGGACAAGTACACTCACTTTCACATTCATATGCCCTTCATTCATGTCTCTACCTTCAAAGTCATGGAGGCATATACTGGCTTACTTGCAGGCATGTGTTGTATAGGCGCCTGTTACTCAGACAATGTCACCCCGTCTAATGTTCGCGAAATGATGGATTTCCTTGTTGTCGCACTGCAGCGCGATTGCAAGATGATGTCTAACGCTGAACTACAGACAAACCAACCGGGCCACGCGTCTCGGGCTGACATTGAAGAACTACAGGCTGTCTTGTTAACATGTGTTTTGTTACTTTGGAATGGAAACCCGCAGCAACGCGAGCGTGCACGACAAATCTATCCCGCTCTCGCAGCTAATGCCCGCCGACTGAATCTTTTCCGACCGTCTAGTGACCCTGCTACTATGTCTCCATTGCATCAAATCAATTTTGACCGAAATGCTTTTGACATCCAGCAGTGGAACTGGGACATTTGGATTGACCAGGAGCGCAGAAATCGCTTGATGTTTGGCGTGTTTTTGATGGACGCCGCGATGGGGCTATATTTCAACTCCCAACCTTTGTTCGATGTCATGGAACTTCACTTACCTCTGCCTTGCGACGACACAGCCTGGGATGCCGACAAGGCTGAGCATTGTGCTTCGGCACTAGGTCTTCATGGGCCTGACGCTGCTCGGCAGAAAAATCCATATGGCACTCAACGACCAAAGCAGCCAGAGATGGATTGGGCTCTCAAGGCACTTTTGCATCCTTCGTATCAGATCCAACCTGGAAGCACAAACCTTTATGGAAAGTTTGTTCTTATCCACGGTATTCTAGCTCTGATTCGGCGGGCCCAGATCGACGGCCATGCGGCTCAACTGTCCAAATTTGGCACACCTCCTCCAAATGATTGGATGACTCCAGCTGGCGGCAATAGCGGCCGGGGCACTCCAGTTGAGGGGGCGGCAGCCAACATGGACCCACAGAGTCTGCAGGCGCTTGTCATCGCTCTGACCAAGTTCAAGAGCAACTGGGATGCGGACATGGCCAATCAATTCCCACCAGTTGTGGCAGGATCCAGCAATCCTCGACGACACGGGTTTTCGAGGGATGGCATTCATTTTTACTGGCTTTCCAATTACCTTCTGAAGCATACACAGGCGGCCGATCTTCGATTGGGTGCTGATGCGCGCTTTGTACAAATCATGCAATTGTTGAAGTCAGTCAAGGCGTGGGTGATGAATGATGGCGCGAGCAGAGGAGAAGAATTAGGATCAGTTGGGGAGATTGATGAACAGTATGGAGCTATGGATCTCACGTTGGAGATGGCAAAACTTTTTAAACCTCTTCCACAGGTTGTGGAAGACGCTGGCACTGCGTCTGTTAAGACGGAACTTGGGACAGGGACGGCAGTATGATTTTTCCTACACAAACAAAAAAGCACTTTAGGGGTGGGGCTGCATCTGGAGGCGTTGCGTTGCATTCTGATTTGTTATCTTTATTTTCTTTGTTTCCTGGGTCACTGGGTCTCACCGATGTGATGGTCATCTCAGGGTAGACCTGGTTGACCTCACGCATCCATGGTCGGCACTGTTGTGCAATGCATTTGTCGAAAATTAGACGGGAAGAGGAGTTGTAACTGCATATTAGACTTTGATCAAGATAGAGAAGGGGGTTTAGCCGGATGACGGTCATCCGGTAGACTATCATGACTTGATGGCTTGGAGCAGGTTAATGATGTTTGCCTATGATCTTTTGTGCCACTTCCCGTGAATTATGTGTGTTTAATTTGTGATGTCTGATGGTAATGGGCACATTAAATGACCTTGCGATTGACTTGCTGGCTGTTAACCTCGTCAATGTAGAGACAACACATGTTCAGTTAATGCACGCAGACTCAGTGCAGTATGGCGACTTTTATTTTATTTGCCTTCTTTCTCGTCCTTCTCAACAGTGATAATCTTTGGCGTGTACTTGTCGAGTTCGGCCTTGTCCTCCTCAGTTGGGGTCAAGCCGAGCGACTTCTCTAGTGGATCGGTCAACATGAGTCCTCCAGCACCCCATGCGATGATTGCAACACCGACGCCGAGTCGGGTCTTGGATGAGAGATTCTTGTAAGCTCTGAATGTGCCTGTGAGTATGTGTTATATCAGATGAATCGAAGATGAGAAGGGGCGTACTTGAGCATGATGATCGATGGGTGAGTGAGTAAGTGAATGCGTTGAAAGGACAAGACACTACATAACCTTGCCAAGTTATCCTAGGAAGATTGAATTTAGATCATGAATTCGAAGATGGGCTTGACATGATACTGACCTATTTATGGCAGGATTGAAGCAATCACGAATGGATGCGAGCTGGGTGAAAATTGATAGAAGGGAAGGTTTGCGTCGAACTTGGGCTGAGGCAGAACAGAAAAGCGTGTGATAGGCTTACCTTGGGGCGTGTTAGTAGCGGGCCTTGAAATGGGTGAAGATTCAAGCTTCGTGTATTGGCTCAACCCAACTCTCTTCTGTTTCACAGTATTGTATCACTGAGAACATCGATTATGAGAGATATCATCCAACCCTTCCAGAGGAGAAGGAAAAACAGCACTGGAAAAGAAACTGCGAAAACACCAGAAACCCTGTCTGTCTTATACTCTCTTTTTTTGTAAGACCAACCATAGCAATGGCGGCTACTGACAATGGAGCATCGGCATCACCATCTCAGCCCCGCCTTGACCAGCTGCCAGTCGAACTCATCGACAAGATTGCCGCCTATTTACCCCGAGATGACTTTACAAACTTCCGACTCTGTTCCCGTCTGATTGCAGAATGTACAAAGCCACTGCTTGCATTGGCTCATTTCAATGGGTTACCTTGGAGAACCGATGCCAAACGCCTGTTTGACTTGTCCCTTGAACCGAGCTGTGCGAGGCGCATCCGGTCTGTCAAGTTCAACATGGGACGCATGGATGAGGTCCAGGTTGATTATGTCATGAACATGGACATTGACTCTGGCCTAAATGCAGAGGACATCTACAAGAAATGGGGGCCCTATCTCGAAACACAGGATCTGGTCCTCGAGGATATCGATCTACCGCTTGATCAGTTAATCCCCGGTTTGAAGAGATTGCCCAACCTCGATACTGTCTCGTTGACATGGGCGGAATGCCCGTGGAAAGGACACCGTGATATCGAGGACATGTTCAGCCCGCATGATTCTGTAGAAGCGGCAGAGGACGAAACATACGAAACTCAACAAGCTGTCCTCGAGGCTCTACTTGAGCGCAACACTCCATTGAAGAGCCTGATCATCGAGCCATTCATGCATACGCATGTCAATATACCACCAGGTTTGGAAGCCAATATCCCAACAGTCCTGGGATCTGTGACCCAGCTGCACGTGCAGCTCGACTACGAGGTACCATACTTCTGGCCGAAGCGACTCGACACTTTCCTATCATTCTTGCCCAACTTGCGAGACCTTCGTGCCCACGCATGGGTGCCAGACGATCCCGCTCCCGACTTTGACTTCTTCATCACCAAGAGACTGGAGCATCTCGAAAAGCTCGATCTATCCTGCCTGAACTTCAACTTTGTCAACTTTGCCAACCTGATCAAGAACCACGACTCGACGCTCAAGGTGGTAAAGCTGCAGTCCCTGTGCGGCTGGTGCGACCCTTTCAATGCGGCCGAGCTTGACTGGGATATGATGTTCCAGCTGATGAGCAACAGACTGCAGGTTCTGGAGGAGGTTGAAATCAATGGCAAGTTCAGTGACAATGTGGGTTGGCATCAGTTGTTCTGGCGTGAGGATATGCAGTGGGCGAAGGAGCTGGTTAGGAATTGGGGCGAGATGGCTGGGCCTCTTGAGAAGTATATCTTGGAAGGAGGAGAGTATCCCAGGCCGAGATGGAGTATTTAAGGAGTGGTAACAGTGGTCTAGTATGGGTACGGTATAGGACGTTACGGTGTTTGGTTTGGGTCATTCGGTTACACGATTCACTACGCTTATGGGAAAAAGAATAGCGAGAGATTGACATTGAGATGACCATTTTGTAGCTATCAGACTAATGAACTATTTGTTTTTACACCAAGCTGTTCTGTATACCCTTCCCGGTACCCGAATAGCTACTGAAGTATGCAAATGATCTATCTGGGCTTTGTGTTGATGATTTGACTTCCCAAGAATGCAGGAGACGATAGATTTGAAATGGTCTGGAGAAATGCTCCTCTCCTTTAATTCCATCCAGTACCGTGACCTGCATCTCTCTGCAGGCCCTTTAATTCGATCTTTCAGAAGCTCAGGGGTTCTACTTTGATACTTGGACATGGCATATGTTCACCTATAAGTTAGAGGAGGAGCTTTTAGCCCCATCTGGTAACGATATTATCCCCCAGTAATAGACCAGCTGTTTGCGAACCACCAAGCGTTTGTTTCTTAATGGCATAAGTTACGTGTGACTATGTTGATGCACCGCAATATGCAAAAGTCAATTGGAGTCATAATAGTTTTGGGATACCCTCTTGAGACGAAGCTCGACCTCTTTAAGTATACGAGGACAAGAAACAACCCGTTTACAAGTCGAATCCATTCCACAGGATACTGGTACTTGGATTGTATTCTCTAGATCCTTTCTAAGGGTCTTACCACACGTCTTTGCCCTAGACTCTGTCGTCGGAGCTTTGGTATTGAACCACTGGCAGGATGGACAAGCCACGACTTAGCTAGTTTTAGATGTCGTAAAATACCTGAAATGGAAGTTGTCACTAGATTGCGAATGGTACGGTATAGTGGCTCTCTAGCATGTGTCTCCTAAGAGGAGAACCTATTCCTTCGACTTGCATATGCGTAAACAAGGAACATATGGAAACGCGGACATTAACCGAAGGCATAGGAAGAATACCAGAATCAACAGGCCCATGAATGTATAGATCATAGATACCAACCCCGGAGCAGTGCAGTGAACACGTCAATCAAACGCAATTTAAATTGTTGGCAAGAGAAATCACATTGCAGTACGAGCAACATATCACAACACCATCCAAGACGCTGAATCTAAGGGTGCAACTATCCCCGAGACACTCTAGTGAATAGGGACATGCCAAGGACAGTCGTTTAAAAGGCCCTTGACTCTCTATTTGGAGTAAATTCGGTTACATTGTGGCAAAACAAAGGAAGGGAGGGAAACAAGACCCCGTGATGGGCTGTTCGTATTTGCTTTTTAGTCGGGTTTTGTCTCAAAACAACGAACTTGTCTCAAGGCACTCGGGTAGCCTCCGCGGTAGAAGCTTTAGGTTTCTTGATTTGTCGGTACATTTCTCATATATCACATTCTTACTTGAAGAGAGAACAGAAAAGAAAAGAAAATATTAAACAGCCGGCAACAGCGCGTGTAGCGTTAGAGGTAGAATTGCACAGATGCACACCAGGTGGCAGGAGCCAGGTTCAAGTAATTGTTACTGCAAGCCTTGTTTCAGATCCATTCCCCTCAGAGACGGCACGAGGGATTCACTGGAATGGGCTAGATCTTCAGGGAGAAAGAGAAAGAAGAAAAAAAAAACTAAACACAATATGAGTGCAAAGAAAGGTAAATGCGAGGCGAAACGAGGTAAGGTGAGGCTGGTTACACGTGGTCCACAAGGCTTGCATAAGACTGTGAGACTTGGAAGAATCTTCAGAGGGGAAAAAGGCTTGGTAAAGCCTTAATATGGAAAAAAGGGAGAGAGGTCCGTTTTAATTGTAAGTAAACAAATGGACGGATATCCCGAGGGCCAGCAGACCAAGATGAGGACAGAGCTTTGATCCGCAGTATCAAAATAGTTACAGTGCAGTTTTTCACACAGGTATGTACAGTAATTAATACTAATTGCCGTACTAACAAAACGGTTATGCAGGAAATAGACGAGACTGTTGGTCAATTGGTTTAATTACTAGCAAGCCCTACCTGTCCCCCAGAGAACGAAAGATGCCTTGACTCTGTAAAAAAGAGAGTATATGCATGTCTAGCATAGAAAATTAGAACCTGCAGCAGTGTGCATCCTCTAAGATAAAGTAACTTCTATGACGTTGCGTGAAGCAAAGCAAAGCAAAAGAAAACACTCGGCAATGAAGCACGGCTAGAGTTCTTAACTCTTGAATTGCTTCTCATCTAATCAAGACGTTGACAAAGAGAACGCTGGCCGGCATGTCAAAAAGAAACATAGACAGAAGTCAAAAGACGCCGTTGGATAGTATCTGATCAAGGGATCCCTGAGATTGGGTTGACAAGGAAGAATTGTAGATTGATGGATCTTGGAAAAAAAGAAAAAAAAAAAAGAGAACCCCTGCATTTCTCCGTTCACACACAGACGATGCAATGCGATGCAGCTTGATCCGCTTCATTTAATTTATCAAGATATGCTTGGCCGGCTGCACGCCTATTCGGATATTACAGTATTAGTTTCTGCTACAAATTTAGGTACATTACATTTTATTACATTGCAGTGCTTTCTGGGTAAAATTTAGATGCCTTGTTTAAAAAGTCAAACCTTGACTAAAGCTATGGGTTGGAATGTAGTTCAAGGATATGCTTGTAAGGTACTTCAAGTTTCATGTACAATCCTCCTCTATGACCATATCGAAAAAAAGGTTTATGAGATGAGTTCAAAGAATGAGACGGGACGGATCAAATGGATGACATGCCTCTCGGCAGGGCAAAGACCGTTGGATTGTTAATGGATCTCTCTCTGTTGTTAGTTTTATTCTTTTATGATTAACGAACTAAATCGGCCCGCTTTTGCCATGCGTCGCTGGATGCTGGTTGATCATCATATTGGCTTGACTCGATTCAGCACGATATTCTGGAGATCAACGTCCAGCATAAGACTAAGACTACTGTAGTTTAACGACTGGTTTAATTGAACACAGGCTTTTGATTAGATAACGACGATAGAAAAAAAAAAGACTTTTTTGCACATTCCTGAGTCAGGTACAGACGGTATCTGAGCCGGTAGAGTAGTATAGTATCAACGGTATTGTACTAGGCGTTTTAGTTTCTTTTCTTTTTCTTTTCTTTTTTTCATAGTTGTTTCTTTTTCACTTTAGTCTACTGTAGTTCATTCCCAGCGATTGGTTAGCACATCAACCCGCCTATCGTCTGATATGTAATGGTAGTAATAGTGGTTTCGGGCTTAGAGTAGACGAGGCAGGCAATTTACCTATCCGAGGACTATACTGAGTCATGTAGGAATGCAGTCACATGGAGAATTTCACAAGCGTTTTAGCAACCAATCATCAACATCAACAACCGCATCTTGGTACTGGTCTGCCGATGGGCAGGGGTCTCGTGGACTCATAGAGAGAAACAAGCCAAGACATGATGAGGCACAAGGTCAAAGGCGAATTGAAGGCATGGGAATTCGCCTGCTCTCGCAACAATGTCTATCTAGTAAGGGTGAAACGATGATTAAGTCACTTACATACATATCTGGACTATAGAGCGAGGGGGCGCTGAGCTGTACGGAATGGATGCCAACAAGAAGGATCAATGAGAATCTGACAACCCTTGAAGCCATCTCCCTCCCTCTTCACTTTCTTTCGTTCCGTCTCCCTTGTTTGATCCCAAGCTTTGGGGGGTTCAATCAGTATTCATCCATTCATCCATTCATCCAATCAGTCAATCATTGTCACTTCCTTTTCCTCTCTTCTGCTCGCCCATACAAAGACTATAACCTCTTTGCTTTTCGATCTCGATTTTGTTGTACACATATTTTTTCTTTGTCTTTGTTTTCTGCGTTTGTGTGATTTAATGCTCCTTCGAGAAAGCGAATTCGAATCGACCTACACGATACCTACAGAGGAAGAAACGAGACGAAAGACGAACTGGCCAACGGACGATGAGAGTTGACGCTGGGAGCACAAGGACGACATTGCTCAAACAAGTACGACTCCTTTTTTCTTCCTATTCTCGTCTCTTGCTTTACTCCCGTTTTGGTTTTCAATGGCTATGACCATGTATATTGCTAGCAGTCAAGTGGCTTCTATGACAGACCCAACGCAACCCAACCTCGTGGAGCAATGAAGGCTGCACTGCATCCATACACACATACATACACATCACGGAGAGATCCTTGCCGATTCGTACCTTTTCGGGAACCAAGAGCTGACCAGCCTTGTTGATGATGCTGGTTTTGGGTCTTGGTACTGTACAGAGACATACACACCAATATGCAAATGCAATGCAACTGCAGGGCTGATTGATATTGCTGCAGTAACTCACTGTGCAGTGCAGTGCAGGGCAGTAAGTGTGTGCCTTGCTTTTAGTGCCGATACAGCGAACGAACCGATTCCTCTCATGACGGTGGCGCGCAAGAAGAAGCTGAGCATCAGCAGTATCGGAGGCAATAAGAAGGAGAACATGAAGGGCAATGGGCGAAGTAATGGCAGTGGAAGTGGTTGGAGTTTTGGAAGATGGGGGTCTACAAAGACGGCATCTACAAACACAACCAATCCGGTAAGTAAAACTACCAAAGTATTCTTCTCTTCTCTTTTCTCTTTCTCTCTCTCTCTCTCCTCTCTCTCTCAATTTACACGTGCTTTCTCTCTATTTCTCATCCACTCGCCTCGCTTCCCGACCCCTCCTTTCGCTTTGCCTTACTTTACTTTTACCTTATTCAGGTTGCGTGCAACCGTAAACTGTAACTGGTAAAGCTGGGCCCTGCAACTTGGTTGGGCTTAGGCTTAGTCTTGCCTAAGTTAGTCCCTGACGGTTGGTGCCGTCATCAAAACTGTCCCTAAAGTACCCCCTGAAGCGAGAGAAGAAGAAGAAGAAGAAAAAATGCAATCACTTCACAAGAGTCAGTGGAGAGTTGCCATTAAACTCAATTGAAAGAGAGCAATGAGAGACAAGATATTCCCATTCGCCAGTCCAATAAGATCGACACAACTGTTACAGTACAGTCAGTACAGTACAGTTTCACGCAAACATACACAATTCTAAATACTGATCGGATAATCTCAACTCTTACTTTCTCACTCTTACTCTACTCTTACAAGCCCTGTCCTGGAATCCATCTCACCCTCAATTTTGTCTTCTTCTGATCGAGAGTCTCATCTTGACACCGGGGGAGGCTTGTTCAAAGCGGATCATCCCATCCCAAACCCATCCTTCTCACTCTCGTATCCTTGCAAAGGACAAAAAAAAAAAGAACCTCTGTCCTTGTTCTCCCATCCCGGTCCTGTCCCAATGGCTCAGAGGCCCACGTCACCCACCCGCCCGCGCTGACACCTCAATTTGCATCCAGGGGACCCCTTCAGCGCATTGTACCGCTGCTGGCGCTGCCACTAATCCAAGTCCAAGTCCAAGCGGCGGCCAAATTCAAGGACAATCATATTACAACGCCCACCAGCAGGGACAGTCCCAGTCCCCATCGTCCCAGGGCCACGGACACTACTTTCGTTCCCATCATCACCTTCATCAACACGCCAAAACCAACTCGGCGTCCTCTCATGCTTCAATTGTCGCCTACAAGTCGGCCCTGAACAAGCCAGTCGTAACCGTCGTTCCTATTTCCGACTCTAATTCTATCTCTTCTGTCTCTTCTTCTTCATCCACTGTTTCCGAGTCCTGTTCGTCTTCTATCACTACTGCTACTACTACTACTACTACGCCAACTTCCTCCTACGGCTCGCCTACCACCACCGCTACCAACACCCCGGTCTCGTCTCCTTCCTCGTCTACCACCTCACCAACTCCGAGATCGACGCCAACATTCGCTACTACTCCTCCTGTATCTGTATCGACCCCAAAATCCGGTTCCAAGAGGACCGTTCACTTTCGCTCCGCCACTACAAGCATCTCTACCAGTACCACTACCAATACCAGTAGCGCGCCCTCAATTCCGATCCTCTCTGTCGTCCCTCCGCCTGGCCAAGACGGCGGCGACGGAGAGGCAAGAAGGCCCGCCATGCAGCGAGTCTCTGCCTTTCTCCCCTCGTGGGACAGGAGGAACTCCAACACAAGAGCAAGCTTGTTTGGTTGGTCCTCAAATCGCTCCAGCAGCGCCTCTATATCAGTCGCAAACTCCAATTCATTATCCAAGATAAACACTTTTGCGGCCAATGCGAATGGCCGAGTCCAAAGAGAAGCCTTCTGGCCCGCAACGCTCGATCTAGAATGCGAGAAGGCTGCCCGCATTCTAAAGTCATTTTCCAGTATGCTTGTCTCACTCTGCCGTCAGTCTCGTTTTTTGCTAACGCATAATTCCAGCCGATGGTTATCTTGTTCCTGCAGACGAAGAAGAGGATTCCCAATCAACAACAAGCGAACCGCGATCCCCAAAACGAGTCACCAAGAAAATTCCAAAGCGCGTTATTCAAAATGCTGCCGGAATCGCCATCTTCACCTGTATGCGCAGCGGTCTGTACATGACCGGCTCCGGCGGCTCCGGTATCCTCATCGCTCGAAAGTCTGACGGCACATGGTCGCCCCCATCTGGAATCATGCTACATACGCCCACCCTCAGCTTCATAATTGGTGTCGACGTTTACGACTGCGTCCTTGTTGTCAACAACCTTGCCGCGCTAGAATCAATCACGAAACCCCGTGTCACCCTCGGCGAAGATGTCGGTCTAGCCAGCGGTCCCCTGGTGTCTCTGGATTCAGATGAGTCGCACATCAAGTGGCAGGACATGGGTAACACCGTTTTGACATACTTGAAATCGCGGGGTCAAAACCAGGTTGTCAACCTAAATGGTTGTATCCTAACCGAGCGAGGAAACGAGAACGAGCGATTCTACGCCAGTCAAGTCACGCAGATGGACATCCTGGCTGGAAACGTCTCTCGCGGAGTAGAGGAGGTTGGTCCACTCTCAGAGGTTATCAAAATGGCAGAGGGTAGGACAGACTACGATACCTCTGTTATTAACAAGATCGCCGCCGAATGCGCGCCAGGAGACGCCATGATAGCGACACCCAAGTCTTCAACGCCCGCCTCACCCCGAACGGCGTTTGGAATTCCTAACCTCGACGATCCCGACCCGTTTGGCGTTTTGGCACTTGAGATGGCTGGTTTGGAAATCAGGGAAGCAGGATCACGATTGCGACCTACGAGCAGCCAGTTTGACTTTAACCCCGCGCCTTCAAGCCCAGCCTTTTCCAAATTCAACAGACAAAGTATAGACACGTTTGTCTCCAAGAGCAACCGTAACAGTTATATGTCTTCGCGAACGGTCAAGAGTCAAATGACGGATGCTGGAACACAGACCGATGTAGGCACGACACCCGAGACATCGCCTAGCCCAGGTCAGAGCGAAGATGGCCATGACAGGCCTACCCGCCTGCAAATTCCCGAAGTCACAGAGGAAGAGGAGGAGGTTGATTACACAAAGGTCGATCTGACCCCCATTCAACATTTGAGTGGAACCCACACTCCTTTTAGTACGACAAGCCACAGCAGCACAACGGCTGTGGAACCAGACACCCTCAAGGTCGAGCCTAGGGATGACACTGACAAGGCTTCGAGCAATTATGATAGCGACAAGGATGACAAGAGCAGCCGAAATGCCGACGACGAGGACGACTCAGAGAGCGACGCTGAAGAAGAAGAAGAAGAAGAAGAAGAAGAAGAGGATGAGGAAGACGAGGATGAGGAAGAGCCCGTGGTGTTTGAGGTTGCTGCAGTGCAGCCGGCAAGGACCCAGGCTGTTGCGTCCCGCATGATCCACGCCAAGGGTAACATGGTCACCATTCCCAAGAGAGTTCCCCCCCCTCTGCCCATGAGAAACCCCGGCAGGGCATCGCGATCTAGTAAGAGCGAGATGGGCGATGTTTCGAGCCTTCGAAGCCCTCTGCGCAAGGAGACCTTCACTGAGGAGGAACTTGCATCGGAGGAAGAGCACACCGGGTCTGAGTCTTCACCTTACCTCAAGCCTCAGGAGTTCAAGGTTGAGAAGGTCAAGATCGAGGCCAAAAAGGCCGAGGAGATCAAGACTGACGATGACAAATCGCCGGAGTCTGAGGTCGAGTTCTTCCCTGCTGAGGAGGTGAAGACCGAGGGTCCTAAGACCGAAATTCCTCAGTCAAAGGAATCTGAATCGGAGCCTGTCAAGGCCGAGGAGGCAAGAGAGGAAGCGCCTACAAGCGAATTCAAGATCGAAATGAAGGATGCTCAAACATCTCCTACAATTCCTCAAGAGGAGCGTCCAGATAGCCCCAGCACTCCCGACAAGAAGCACACTTCATCCGTGTTTACTGGAGTG
Source organism: Fusarium cf. aywerte (assembly GCA_011034095.1). Classification (NCBI taxonomy): domain Eukaryota; kingdom Fungi; phylum Ascomycota; class Sordariomycetes; order Hypocreales; family Nectriaceae; genus Fusarium; species Fusarium cf. aywerte. The sequence goes on along the minus strand of WETZ01000010.1, from coordinate 1,075,736 downwards.
ACCGACGACCGATGGAGTGTTGACGGCACAACAGTGACAACGCCTACATCCGACCGACCTTTTTCTGTCATCGACGACATTACCGAAGACGAGACCCCCAGAAAGCCAACTAAGGAAGTTGAGCCAACTGAGATGAACGAGAAGCACGAAGAGCTAGAGAAGATGGCATCAAAGGAGACAACCCCCACTACGATCACGGTTGTATAATTGAGGAAAGCATGATGATTTTTACAGTGGTAGATGGGACACGGCGCACGACCTGAACTTATTCATGAGTAATCACTCGGCGGGGTTCTTTTTGGGGAGAGGCAGAGAGAAGTTTTTGCGCATTCTTGTCCATACTTTTGGTGAAAATGTACTTTATGATGGGTTTTTGTGGATCAGGAGTTGATTCCTGACTCCTGGACGGCGTTTCCTGGGATGGTTCATGACCACTTTTTATTCGGCCTTTCTCGAGCAGCGCAGAGCTGATACCAGCTCGAGGTTCAGACTGAAACGGGGAGGGAATGAGTATGGATGAGATGAGATGGGTGGGCAAGGTAAAGCTCGGACATATGGATAAAAAGGATCCTTGACAGCGAGCAAGTGATCTCTGTACCTGGAGTTGTTATTTGGAAGTCCTGGCCTCGTGTTTACTAGTGAAGAGGCCAGACTATGACAAAGTATTATTCTTAATGCCATTGAATAGATACAATGCAGAAGCGAACTGTTATTCATTTTGAATCTGATTATTCTGTTGATTGCAATTGTTTAAGTGAATGTTGAGATATAAGTGACCATAAGTATGAATGCTGTTTGGTGTAGTTTTGGCTGGCACTGGCAATGCACTGACAGCCAGGTGAAGAGATGGTTTGCTACCAAACTTGATGCGCAATTAGCTCTAAACAAAAGAACAACCATGAATGTAGCTTCTATCACATCCAAATTGATCTCCTGTTTTTGTTTCTTGTTATTTTGAAGTGTTGGTGATATTCAAAAATGGCCTCCTTCACCAAGACTGAAACCCCTACGAAGCCCAAGTCACAGTCGAAGCAAGACACGGGAGGTCACGTGCCATCTCCAACCGCATCAGATGCTGCCGCAACACCAGCCACACCAGTCGCGTCGTCGCCCCGGTACAAGCTACGGGCGCGCAAACCTCGAGAAGGCTCGCCTACGCCTACACCATCGCGACGCAACAACGGCCCTATAACGCCGTCACCATACGAATTTCTCTACCACCAAAACAACAGCGTCACCGAGAGTGCAAGGAAACTTCGAAATCGCACAATGTCCAGCACCGCGGGCAAATGGCGCGAGGAGCAGGTCCTCATTATCTGCCCTGGCAGCCGAACTACTATGGCTCAGCTGGGTTGTAGTGAGTTGACTCCTCCTGCTCGGCGCATGCCCACGAGGATGTTCAAGGAGGGCGACCAGTGGGCTCCCTACCACAAGACAAAGCGCACAACTATTGTCAATGGTGTCGAGGAGGATGAGTGGCTGGAGGATGTCGACGAAGACGAGGGAGCTGTGTATCCCATTCAAGGTAGCTATAGCCATTGAGACGTCTGGTGGAGTGAGAATACCCAATGCTAATCGAATCACGCATGCAGCTGGTCGTATTGTAAACATGAGCGCACTCCTCGCTTTCCTCGATCATGTCCACGGTCTGCTTACAACTACATATCATAACACTCCCATCATGCTCATGGCTTCACCACAATGGACCCGACCCGATTGCGAGACCATCGCCCGATACGTTTTCGAGAACACGAGAACACCTGCGCTATGTATAATCCATAGCGGAATCGCTACGCAGTATGGTCTGAAGTGGCCCAATATGACCGTAGTGGATATTGGTTACGAAAAGGTCGATGTCACAGCAATCCACGACGGACGAGTCGTGAACCACATGGGTGTCAGCGCAACCGAAGCCGATGGCGAGATCAGTGGAGGTGAAGCCTTCACTCGAAGCTTGCTCAAGTTGCTACAAGAAAAGGGTTTCAACCACGACATGGCAGAGCAGCTGAAGAGGAGCAACATCTGCGAAGTCCTTCCTTACAACAGCACTGAGGAAGACCTGATGGAACTTCCACAGGAGAACACTGCAGGTGCACCAGCTGGTCAATCGGCCCCTGCTGCTCCTGCTGCTGGCCCAGAAGCTACCGCAAAAGCCCTCGAGGCGCCCAAACCCACAGAGAACGGAGACGAGGAAGGCACTGGAAACGCCGATGATGACGGTGTGCTAGACGTGGCAGCCATTGTGACTAGTGGTCAAACAAAGGAGTTTCTTGCCAAGAAAGAGAAAGAAAAGGAGAAGAGTAAGGCTGGCAGAAAGAAGGGCGAGAAGGAGGCTGAGGGTGCAGCTAAGGCCGCCCGCCTACCGAACTCTAAGAGAACGCACAACACCTTTTCCTACGAGGAGATTATCCAGGAGGAGGTTACCCCACCGGCAAAGGAGAAGGAGGCTGTTGTAGAGAATCCCACCAACGGCACAACGACAGAAGCTCCTAAACCCGAGGGCGAGACCAACGGCGAGCAACCTCCTCAGGCAGAGGGAGAGAGCACCGCCCCACCCACAACAGAGGAACCAAAGCCCGAGGAGCCCAAGACAGCGGATGCTCAAGAACCTGCACAGTCGATAGAGCCAAAGCCTGAAGCCCAGCCCACTACTGAGACACAGACACCCGAGAAGCGACCAAAGCGCATTCGTCGAGATGTCGAGGTTGGCCTCGAGCGCTTCACCTTTGCTCAACGCCGTGAGATTGACCGTATCGTCAACGCCATCTACCGCACTGTCCAAGGCATTGATGACATGTACATGCGACCCGCCTGCTGGGACAACCTCGTCTTTGTCGGCAACGGTGCCCGCCTGCGCGGTCTCCGCGAGAACATCCTCCAGACTCTCAACGCGCGCCATCTCGTCTCCCCCTCCACCGCAACAATGTTCACCTCAGAGTTGCCTTCCAACATGGCCACGCCCACCGGCACAGGCGCCCAGACACCCACCGGCTCTTTCACCGGCGCACCTCACCAGCTCTCCTCGAGCGGTGTGAACCCCCTGCTTCAGGCTGCCACTACGGCCGCTGCTGCTGGTAATACCGGCACTAACATGGTCGGCACGCCGCAGCCTGCCGGGTCCGAGGCCGGAGGTCCTACCACGACTCACCACTTCCACAGTCAGACTCCCACGAGCATCAAGACGGCTAATCTCCCGACGTATCTGAGCGAGTGGACTAAGAATGGTTTCGAGGAGTCCATGTTCCTGGGCGCTCAGGTTGCTGCTCGTATCGCATTCTGTCTACACTCCAACATGGATGCCCAGACAATTGAGGCCCAACGGCTTATGAGTTTGAGCAGAGTAGACTACAAGTAAGTCCCGCATATCATTTCAGAACTCAAGAATATCACTAACGGCGTTTGAACAGTGAACTTGGTCCCAAGGGTATTCGCACACACTCTATGCTAGGCTAGAGAATTGTGTTTAGCTGATATTTTTATGTCATTATACGGTTTCTCATCCACGTTGTCCTCTCTTTGGGGACGTAGATTTGAGAAAGGAGTTATTAAGGGCCTCCCAGCGAAATGGTAAAAAAGAGGAAGATATAGGATGAGACGAGCAAGAAGACGAGCGGAGCGAGCAGTAAAGGCATGAGATAATACCATAGATTCGAATAAGCCTTGTATGAAAACTCACATTACCTACTTATATGCTTGAATGAACATACTCGATGATAGTTACTTTGAGCCGTGTCAACCGGGAACCCTGACAGAATAGACACTCCTATGCAATAAAGTCATGTGAATAGTTTGTGCATTACATCCATACAATTACTAGAGGCATTACAGATCTGCCCACCACATTCATTATCGTTCGAATTTCTCGTCAATGTTTCCCTCTTTTTCACCTGCTAAACAGAATTTCACAAACATATCCAAACCACGTTCTTGACACCATGAGTGCAACGTGGTCAAAGATGATGGAGATTCCTAACTCTTATACGCCTAACCAGCAGCGTTGCGAATGGCTGCCTCTTCAGCAGCCTTGTGCCAATCAGTTCGGAACAGATATATGTACTCAATCAACGCGACACTGCCGTAGTTAGTAAAAAGGATACCAAGGAAAGACATCCAAGCCAACTTACGATATTGTTCCAACAGTGACACCAGCCCACAAACCACCCAACTTCAGATCAAGGCCAAAGGCCAGAACAAGCGAGACAGGAAGTGAGAGAGCATAGTACGAAATAAGATTGGCAGGACCACCGATTGATTGCTTGCCAATACCTCGGAGTAAACCGTGGGCTCCTGCTGCGAGGCCGTCGAATACTTGCATGACTGACACAATCGGCATGACTGCAGCAACAAGCTCGATAACATCGTCGTCCTTGGTAAACAATAGGGGCAGCTTATAGCGCAGAGTAGTGTAAAGAGTAAGGTTGAACATTCCGATAAGACAAGCAGCCGCAAAGGCCTAAAAATTGTTAGTGAGAAAAGTTGAATGGCTTTCAAGCAAACTTACCACAACACCCGTCATCTTGGCGGGCTCAACAAGGCCAGCTCCGATCAAGTTGGCGATACGAGTTGAAGCGGCAATGGACATAGGGAATGGAATCTCATAAGAGAGTGTCGTGATGGTAGTCACAACACTTTGCGCAGCCAGATATTCTGGGCCGAACCGACTTGCCATCAGGGTCAAGATTTCGAAAGCGAGCCACTCCGCCTCAACCATAATCATACCAGGCAGAGCAAGTCGGATCATAATCCACCAATTGCTGAAAGCCCGTCGGCTAAAGCCGCCCCAGCATTGTCGTCCGTTGATAAAGCGGACATACAAGAAGAGGAATATGGGAAGGAGATTGTTGCTAATGGCTACAGCCATGGGAGCACCAACGAAACCGAATTCCAACTTCCAAACCAAGAGCCAGCTCAGGAACACATTGAAAGGTGCAACGATGAGGAGAACATAGGTTGTGGCGCGGAACAAGCCTTGGGCTTGTGTAAATCGCTTACCACCTTCGAAGAGAATGAAACCTGGGATGCTGAAGATCATAACCCGAAGGTAACTGCCAGCGAGACGGGCTGACTCGGGCTCTGGAACGAGCGCTCTGATGACGCCTTCAGAAAACCAATAAAACACAGCAACAGGCACAGCCAGCACGAATAAGAAGCAAGTCATGCGTTGGAACTGGAGTCCAACAAGATGCTTATGACCAGATCCATAAGCCTGTGCACACAAAGTATCCAGAGAGGTAGCAAGACCTTGGAAAGGCGCCAGGCAAGTAATAGCTGCGGTCATATTGGCCACTGTACGGGTTAGCTTGAGTTCACCTCATTTTATCGGCTCTTGATGGACTTACATGATACAGCACCAAGTTCAAGCTTGCCAATACGTCCGACGGCAAAGATACTGGTAACATTAATCGAGTATTGCAAAAGGAAGGTAACGATGAGCGGCGCAGAATAGCTCGCAATAGTCTTCGCTTCCCGTTGCCAAGTGGTCTTAATTCGACGTTCGGCCACCGCATGTTCCCACGTTTCGTTGAGATGCTCTTGCGATACAGGATCAGCTTGGGAACCCAAGAGGGGATCCGTTTCGATAGGAGACTGTACTGCAACTGCAGGCGTCTGTTCCTCATCTTGTGGTATCTTTGTGCTAAAAAGACGCTGGTAGATACGACTGAAGAAACCATCTCGACGGCGATGGCCATGCTTAGGTGGAAGAACATGGTTGTCTCGAAGCAAGCTGCGTTCAGCGTTACGAGACTGCTTCCTCTCTAAAGCCGTTAAACCCGGCTCATCATATATTTGAGGGTTCATTATCGGTCGTGAGCCTCCAAAAGCAACACCACTTGGACGGCGATACATGATAGGATCGCCCGGGACATCGGATACAGAGATATCGTCGTCGATAGCACTATCCTCAAACTCCTCATCTGAGCATGCCGCAATATCGGCAGCCAGAGCGGCCTCAGCTAGAGGCGAGCCCACCCGCCATGAAGACGATAAGGCAGGATGAGCACCAGAACCACGCGGAGTGCCATATGGCGAAACTCCAGCTCCCCTTCCTATTGGGTCCATAATCAACTCACACAGCCAATTCAGCTGCAATCGCTTCTCAAGTAGACGCAAGTTCAGAAACTTCTGCAGTAATCACGCGAAAAAAGGACCCTGTTCAAAGTGCAACAAGGAACGCCACCCATTCAAATAGTGGAGTGGTGAAAAGCCGAGTGGTACAATGTAATCAAGATGAGTTCAATGGCGGTGTTCACCTCAGCATGCACTTGGAGCAATGCGCAGAACGCGACAGATCAGAGGGAGGAGCAGAATAAAGAGAAAGAAATAAAACAGAATGAGAGGAGGCTGTACTCGGTATATACGTACGTAGTTGTAGTCAAATCACTAGGCCCGATTAAAAAGAGTCTTCGCCTGACTGGACTTTTCAAGCTAGCGCTAATAAAGACCCGCCTTGTCGCGGCGAAAGGCGCCATCTGAATGCCGGAAAGGCTACCGAATCCTTACCAGGTGGAGTCTTACCAGTTCTGGTCAAAGACATGCAATTTTTCGAATCTGGGATGCACAAAGTCATGATATGTGCATCTCAGCCACTTAATGCGATGCGGGGGTGGATCATCAATGACATCCTGTGGTTGGCTTCACAATGTTCGCTTGGCATGAGAGGGATGAGGCTCTTAATGCTAGGCCCAAGACAAATATCTCGTGTCAAACGATTGGTCGAGTTCACGGACAAGCCCGCAGCCCTATCATGACTTCGAATATCATGATCCCACTCATCAACCCCAAGACTGCCCCGCCCAGTCAGGTTCTGTATGAGGCATGGAAGCGACCCAGGGCACCTCATTGCTTGTGTAGCGTTGCAGCGGAGTGTTGTACGGTATGCGCAATCCGACTACAGGTCGACTTTCCTCCTCTTTATCTGGGCATTGTGTGACTTCCGGTAAGTCCGTTTTGTAAGTACCTACCATGACTGAGTTTGGCTCGAGTAACTCTGGCCACACCAACACTCCAATCTCCCATGATGCGATGCGCATCTCACCTGTTGGACGAACCGCTTCGCCCCACGCCTGCTTCGAAATATTGGCTGATGTGAGAAGACCCCAGTCTATGGACGATTTATTTGATCGAATATAGGTCTTGATGTGTGGCGCTGCCCTCTTGCGGCCACTTTCAAGTAAAGGAGAGCCGTCGGGAAGTTCTGTAAACTGTTAATTGTGTCTCAGGATATAGACATGAAGAACTCACTGGCGCCACTGGGCGAGTCATGGGCCCAATGATGAAAGATTGGTCGAAGATATTCCAGTTGTTTCGCTTGCTGTGCTGATTGAATCTTTGTGTGTATGGAACCTCCCGATGCATACCCATCCAACGACCGTCGTATTTCATCTGCCGTGGGAAACACAACTTTGAACTTGGGCCGCCCCAATCCCGTACTCTTACAACGACTCAGGTGATCGAAAAGGGTCTTTTGTAACCAATCATCCTTTGCTCCTAGTGTAGCAATTGAAGATACCTGCACGGCAATGTCTGAATCACCATGCTGATGGCATGGGACATGTTGCAAACATCTTTTTAAAGCAGCCCAACCCCACGATGTTTCCGACATATCCTGCACATCATGCTTGCCTGGTACACTTGCGATGAGCGCAGCCTTAATAGTCGAAAAATCGTGTTGTTTGAGTTTGTCGCTCAGGGGCTTGCAAATGATTTTGCGCTTATCGTAAGACTTCAGGTAGTTTAGAAGATCGATCTTGAAGCGTTCTCCACTACCAACAGGGAAATCCTCAGGCGAAGACGCAATGTTTTGTGTGTTTGACATCTTGGGAAGTAAGGGCGATTTCCATACACCATTAGTCATATTGGTCCAGTCTTTTGGGATCATATTAGCCGTATGAATGATGACCTGGGCAGTGTCATCGTGCCGAAACAAAATCATCATCTTTGAGTGATGAGTCCCGAACATTTCTGGCATAGGAGCAATATTTATATTGACATTCCTGAATTCTGAAGCTGCGTTCTAGTTCCAATCAGTGAGTAACTCATACTTGACGAATGTCAAGACGGCTTTTGTAGGTTTCGTCTAGGATACCTATGATAGACTTACCTCCAACGCTATCCGGTTCTCATCTTCGCGTTTCCAGAAACCATGTACCAAGTGAACATTGACAAGGTGGCGCGTGTCAGGGTCAAATGCGTTCATCAGGAAGGGAATATCGTGTAGGAAGTTGAACTCCCAGCATTCTGAAATGAGAGGGTCGCCCAATAAATCCCGAAGCGTCACTGCATCCTTGTTGTCGCTTTCTGGGAGATCCTGAATCCATGTCAACTGCCAAGGAGATCGTATCGCGAGTTGCTTACGGGCCTTCTTTCTAGGAGGGCTTATAGAGCGTTGCAGCGATTCTGGTGCATGGGTTTCAAGCTCCTTTGTTCGCTGCCGCTTGATGGGACGTTCCATTGCAGCAATGTGACAGTCTTGTGTTATCGATGTGATCTGTCGACCCAATCTGGTTGAAAGAAATAATTTGCGATATATCTGGGTCAATTTGTGTTGAGGTCGAATTGGCAGTGTACTACACCAACAAGAGCCAGCTGAGAAGCTTGCGATGGGCCGGAAAGTTGTTTGTGAAGCAAGAACCATGTGCAAAACCGGAGAATAAATGCTCTGTGTATCTCAGAGGTAATACATGTGAACAGAGTGTAATGGGCTGTATTTTGTTCTTCAGAAAGACTTTCTTGGCGAGCAGATCGAGATGAAGGAAAATGGGCAGAGCTCCTGGTTCTTGTACAGTAAGCGTAAGCTATCGTTGCTTCTATTTAGGCAGGCTACCTAGGTGCTCCCTTCCTCTAGCTCTCCTGCCCTTGTCGTTGATCAACCCGCAAGTGGGACGCAGCTTAAGGCAGGTACCACCAGCAGTTTATTGGCGATTTAGGAAATGTGAATATCAACGTTGTCCGATAACGGTAATTCAGAATCGAATAAACCTTACTACTCCAAGTTTACATAAACCGCATCGAGTGAGCTACACTAAACAGGCACCTTTGATATGAGCATCTCAACTTAAATCAGTTGACCTGCGCAAAACCCTTCCAAACCCAAGATGGGTAAGCGTCAAGCTCATATTCAGGTTCAGTGGAGGGAGTGGAGTGGCTTAGCAGGGTCCTTCGGGCTGTGGCGTCGAATTCCGATACGGAACGTGGTCTCCAGGTCGAATGCGCCTCCTGAATAGTGAACTCTCTCATTCTCTTCCTCCTTTGTTTTCGTTCCTCTATTCTCAATTTTGCCCCTCATCATTGTCACCTACTTTCGCGCCTGGTGAGCGCGATCGTACGATTGTTTTCTGGTCTTTCTCTCTTTTTCTTTTCTGTATCCGTGATAACTTCGAGCGCCCTAAGCCTTGACCCTCGGACGATCGCCACTACCTAGCTAATCACTTTACAACCTGACCTGGCTCAATATTCCTCCGCGCTCTTCTTACGTTCTCCTGCGTAGTCTAGTCTGTTTCTGAAGCCTCGCCATATATTAGAATACGACCATTCTGGGGCCGGCCATTCCTTCGACGTGTTCAACAATTACAAATACTACATACCCCAGCGCTCTTCGCTCAGTATGCGTTTCTCTCCGCTTGCGACCCTCGCGGGGTTGTCGGCGTTTGTTTTGGCAGAAGAGGTCAAAAATCCAGTGTCAGAACCTTCAGTTTTCAATGGAAAGACGGTACCGCCACTACTGGAATTAACTCCTGCAAACTGGGAGGAGCAGGCCAAGAAGAACAAGTTTATGATGGTCAAGCACTTCAGGTATGATGCTCTTGAATAGGGCGCGGTCGGTATACTTACGAGTTCCCAGTCCCTACTGTAAGCACTGCACCAGGTTCGCCCCGACTTTCCAAACCCTCTACGAATTTTACTATACCTCCAAACCTCAAGTCGACGATTCGGAAGCCACGTTTTCAAAGTATTACGACTTTGTTTTTGGTACCGTAAACTGCGTCGCCTACTACGACTTCTGTATGGAACACGAAATCCAGTCATACCCGACGACGATTCTCTACGAAGATGGCAAAGTGTTCGAATCCCTACGTGGAATCAAGAACATGACAGTATTGACCACCACGATTGAAAAAGCGCTTGCTAAGACACACCCTGGTCGACCCGAGCTCGTCGAACTGCCCAGCCCTGGCGACAAAGTATTTCCTGCTCCAACGGCTGCAGAGAAGGCTACGGAGGCTGTTGTTGAAAAGAAGGAGACGGAGGCGCCGGCAGTAAAGGCCGCAGTTGAAGCTGAAAAGCCTCTCGATACTGTTGCGGAAAAGGCTGCCGAGGAGCCAGCTGGTAAAACTGCGGGCAAGTCTCTCGACGATGTCACTGAAATGCCCAAGGACAAGGCCGAACCAGCTGAGAAGGCCGCTCAAGGCGAGATTAAGAACTCATTTGGCGCCGATTGGAAGGTTCCTAGCACTGGTCAGATGCTCAAGAAAACTAAGCCTCAAGATGCCACACCCAAGTATAACCTGGAGGGTATCAGCACTCCTCTGACCCCCGAGAACTTCGACAACCTAGTTACAAACACCAAGGACCCTTGGTTCATCAAGTTTTATGCACCTTGGTGCTCTCACTGCAAGGCTATGGCTCCTACATGGCAGCAACTGGCCAAGAAAATGCAAGGTAAACTCAACATTGGTGAGGTCAACTGTGAGGCGGATCATAAGCTTTGCACACAAATGGGTGTCAAGGCGTTCCCAACCATTTACTTTATCAACGGCGCAGAAAAGGCTGAGTACAAGGGTCTCCGCGGGGTCGGTGACTTTGTTACCTATGCCGAGGGAGCGATTGAGGTTGCGGGTGGCGTTCTTGATGTCGATGCCGAAAGCTTCAAGGAGCTCGAGAAAACCGAGGAAGTCCTGTTTGTTTACTTCTATGACCACGCCACCACCACAGAGGATTTCAAGGCACTGGATGCTCTGCCCCTTAACCTTATCGGGCGAGGCAAGATTGTCAAGACAAGCGACCCAGAGCTATACAAGAGATTCAAGATCACAACCTGGCCTAGGCTCCTGGTCTCTCGAGAGGGCCGTGCGACCTACTATACTCCCATCACACCTGACGAGATGAGAGATGTTGATTCATTGGTCTCATGGATGAAATCCACCTGGCTCCCTCTTGTTCCCGAGATGACCGCCCTCAACGCCAAGCAGATTATGAACCACAAGCTGGTTGTACTTGCAATCCTTAACCGTGATGATGAGGACCGTCTTAAGACCTCAATCTCTGAGCTCAAGGACGCTGCCAACGAGTGGGTGGATCGCCAGGTCCAGGAATTCCAGCTCGAGCGTAAGAAGCTTCGAGATGCCAAGCAGATGAGAATCGAAGAAGCTCAGAGCCGTGACGACCAACGTGGTCTTCGTAACGCCAAGGCCATCAAGATTGATATGGACTCTACTCGCCGCCAAGAGGTTGGTTTTGCTTGGGTCGATGGCATCTTCTGGCAGAGGTGGATTGCCAGCACCTACAACATTGATGTAAGAGACGGTGAGCGCGTCATCATCAATGAAGAAGATGTAAGTTTCTAAAATCCTATCTGAGATTGGACGCATACTAACAATTCCTAGCGACACAGGTTCTGGGACACTACCCCTACCGGTAACCAGATTATGGTCAGCCATACCTCGATCATGGACACCCTTGACAAGATCGTCTATGGGCCCAACCCTATTCCTCCCAAGTATACCATTAGCGCTTTCTCCAAGTTCTTCTTTGACATCAAGATGAACTTTGTCGACCACCCGTTCCTGTCTATCATGTTTGTCATCGCTGTTGGTTTTGGTCTCTACTCTTGGTTCCGAAACCGCACTCGACGATCTCGCGGCACTTTCTTCCGTGACGATAACATGGGTCTCAAGGATGGACTCTTGGGCCAGAATAGTAACGCCAAGTCAGACTAAGGAGGTAAATCTATGTAAGATTAGTGCAATGATTCTTTAACGTAGTTGGCACCAGTGCTCGTCGTTACAGTATCGTTCACTGCGTACTAAAAATGGTCAATTGTAAAGGGGTTTCTGTAATGGGTTGCAACAGGATTTATCAGCCATGTGTTGTTGAATTGCGGAGTTCTGGATCTGATAGCTTTTTGTTTAGATTGCTTGTTACTGTATATCAAATCAGGTGCTGTGAAAATACCATTCTCTTATGCTCGGTTCATCTTTTCACACGCCACACCTTACTCCAGCAGACTTAATGCCTGGTGCTTGAGAGTTTCACCTGGGCTGCTCTCTTGACGGAAGACAATTGTTCATTGAGGTACAGCCATGCGACAAAAAGATATCACCATGGGTAGACAACGATGTGAAGTGACAACCATGTTACCCATCCATATTCGTTTACCACTATTTTGAACTATTGAAAAGGGTTTGTGTTCTCTTACCTAACCAACACCGTAGTTGTATCCTGGATTAGGTGTAAAGCACATCAGTGAGACTGTTAAGCGCCAGACCCTCCTTAGCAATATCTCCGGCATCAACCAAGAAATCAAGAGGCATTTCAACAAGCGTGCCACGAATGCGTGAAAGCCACTGCTTGACCTCCTGCACACCACCAGGGAACTCAGACGGCACGATGTGGCCGTACTCAACCTTACCCTTCTTCAACTCCGCCTTGACGTCCTGGTCCTTCTTACCCGGGATGATGAAGTACTGGGAGAAGAAGGAGTCGTAGTCCTTCCACGTCCTGACCTTGTTGGTGGGAACGGGGTGGAACGCCCGGTCAAACGTCTCGGTGTTGACGCGAGCGGTGTTGGTCCAGAGACGGTGGAAGTCTGGGTGCAGAGGATCGCGCACGAGAAGATCAGCTGGAGAACCCCAGTCGTATCTGTTAGGATCACGATCAACAGGTGTCCAGTTCTGGTCGGGCTGATCCCAGCGCTGGTTGGGGATAAGGCCAAGATGCTTGCGGAAGAGGTAGCGACGCAGAGAAGTGGCGAAGCGAGATGCCGTGTAGGGACGCCCGTTCATGTAAGACTCGCAGGGAGTGGGATCCTCGATGACAACGGCGATTTCAGAGTCGTGGTCTCCAAGTTGCGAGCGATCGTTCAAGTTGGCTGAACCGCAGATGACGAGACGGTCATCGACGATGAGCAACTTGCTGTGGATGTACAGCTCCTCGGAAACGAAGGCATTCATCTCATCCTCAGGGTTGCCGTCCCAACGAAGATCAGTGACTCGAGGGCCTTGGTCCATGTAGCAAGCACTGATGGTATCAAGGGTGTGGTCTCCCACTTGACGTGCACCTTGCTGGTACTGCTGGGGCGCTTGCTGCTGAGGTCTGTTGTCGTAGCCGGAGTGGCCTCCTTGGTATCCTTGGCTTTGTGGTCGATCATCGTAGCGAGAAGAACCGGAATATTCCTGGTGAGATGGTCGATCATAGTCAGAACGACCGCCGTGGCTTTGCTGAGAGTGACCGCCTTGGTACTCGTCTCTTCCACCATAACCCTGTTGAGAATAACCTCCTTGTCTTTCAAATCGAGGGTCAGCTCCAGGGTGGCCATATGGATCGCGCTGAGACTGTCTTCCATAGTTGCCGCCTCGTCGATCATCATCGCTGTCGTCACGTCGGTTGTATCCAGACTCGTGTTGAGAGTAGCCTCCTGATCGTTCGAAGCGTGGGTCAGCTCCTGGGTGACCGTAAGGATCATGCTGGGGTCGACCGTAGTTTTCACGTCGTCGGTCGTCGTCGCTATCGCTTCCACGTCTGACATGTCCTCCACGGTAATCATAGTCTTGCCCTCTGCTATCACCATAGCCCCGTTGAGATTCCTGCTGGTAGCCCCCTCGCTCGGATCTACCTCCATACTCTCGGCTTTCATATCCACCACCTTGTCGAGAGCTTGAGAAATCGCCACGGCCTGCTTGATATTCCTCACGCTCTGTCCTTTCAGAGCTATGGTCTGGATATCCGCCTAGTTCACGGTCTCTCTGCCTTCGAGCATCCTCGTAAGAGACGCCAGTACGAGCCTCGGCGTCAGCCATTGTCTTGGATGTGTTGATACGATCAAAGTTACGCAGGTTGTAGAAGCCGATGTATCTGCTGGGATCGCGGATGCCTGCGGCACGGAGCTTATCGATGATGCTACTGCCACCTCGGCTGATCGAGTCGTACTGGAACTCCATAATAGCTCGAGTTCCCAGAGCGCCGTCATCGTGAAGATCGCCGGCAAATGCTGGAACTGCGGGCATAAGTACCCAGACATGGAATGGCTGGCCTTCGTGATCGGCGCGGATGATTCGATCTACTATCGCAGCACCGATCTTGTTCTTAACAGTCTTCTGTTTGTCGTCGGTAGCAGTGATGAAGAACTAGATTGTCAGCAGAGACTTGGGAAGAAAGGGGGAACCATACCTGGTTCTCGATGTAGATGAAATGCTTAGCTTCGCTGATTGACTGGATATATGCAGTCTGGATCGAACGCTCAAGTGGATGGCCAGATGACCATTCAGAACAGCTGCGGCATGTCAGTGGCTACGAAATAATAAGGGATGACACGACATACCTTCGAATCATCTGAATGTGTGGCATATCGCCACCTCGAGAGCCGTATTCACGGTCACTATGTCTTGGAGCATCATGTTCTCCAAAAGACCTCAGTCTGTTCATGCCACGGTTGAATTGCTCAGTCAAGCCACCCAAGTGGTCACCATCGCCTCTGGAACGTCTGTCTCCTGCACCAGATGGATCTCGTGGAGGTAGTTCAAGTTTGTGGTACTTTCCAGGGTTCTTCTCCTTATACTTGTCCTTGAAGATGAAGTTCCTGTTCATCGTCAGCTATCGTTTTATTTGTTGGCGAGTTGTTATTTCTCTCACCATCGGTCAACAAAGTGGTCGACCATGTCACGAGTGATGGGACCGTTCATGCTCAAAGCAACATCCGACCAGCCCATTCGTGAGCTCTTGGTACGATCAACTAGAATACATTAGTTGCCATTCTTTTAAACTAGAGCGAATTATTTAGGAAATAGTTAGGCTCACGCTGGTTCTGGTCCCAGTCTTTAACATTGGCAAAATCGTACACTCTGAAGAAAAGTCAGCAAATTGCAGCTTTATCTTACAGAACTACTTTACCTAGCATTGTTGTAATCTTGTCCAGGGAAGATGATTTCGTCCAAGTTACCCGGGTGGGCATCAGCAATGGGGTGACCTGTTGCAGGTTGTCAGTATCAGAGTTGTCAATGTTATGAACTCAACTGACTGTTTGTATCCCATCTTCCAAAGCCTGTGATTATTGAATTAGCATAGGATTCTTGCATAAAAACGAGGAAGTTCATACACATATCCAATCCTCCCATGAAACCTATCTTTCCGTCGTCGATAACCAAGAGCTTCTCGTGATGAGCCCAGTACAGCACAACGTCACCAGCAGTACCGTAAACAGCCTTTAGAGCATCTCCCGAGGCTTTGAATAAGTCAAAACTAGTCAGGGCTTTGACTGTCTTTCCCAATTCGCGCTGGAAGTCGTATCCTGTGGGATAGTGGTCCGGATGTCTGAAGACACGAACATTTTCATGAAGAGCCTCAAGAGCAGTTCTTGTATGGGAGCTATCACAGCTGAGGGCGGCGGCGACTTCCTTGTATACGATACAATAAACCTTCACGCCTCGTTCTGCGGCGGCCTTGAGCATGCGATCCAGACGATATTGCTCGTTCTTGGCCGGGGGGCGGCGTAGATACAACTCAGGACTCAACCACCAATCAAGAATGTAGATACTTTCCTGGGCCCCTGGACATCGTAGAAATGTCAGAAATAGGCATGGATAGTTTTGGCTGTGGTTAAAACTTACGCTCGATGGCTTCGGAGACGGCCCAGAAGTATGAGGCACCATCAACGTACCACTTCACATTTCCCTTAGATTCTCCAGCAAATGAGTGATAGCGGTTAATAGCTTGCTGCCTCTGGAGGTATTGAGCCTCAGCGTCGTGTGAGTGGTCTTCATGGGACTGGTTTCCTCCCTGTGGACGACCGCTGCTTTGGGGTCGATTGTAGCCACCCTGAGACTGGCCTTGGTTTCCGTAACCTTCATGGGATTGTCCGTACTGGCCCTGGCCTTGGGAATAGCCATGACCTTGTGGTTCATTGTAGCCTTGAGAGTGACCGTACGACTGACCACCACCGTATTGACCTTGGCCTCCGTAACCGGACTGTCCATACGACTGCTGACTTTGTCCATAAGACTGTTGACTCTGTCCTCCATATGACTGAGATTGAGAATGGCCATAAGACTGATCACCACCATATTGGCTTTGCCCACCATAGCCTGACTGTCCATGAGACTGAGATTGGGAATTGTGCTGCTCATCCTCATCGTCGTCCTTCTTCAAAGCATGTTCGACATGCTCGCCGATCTTTTTGAGGAAATCCATGTCCTCAACGTGTCCAAGATCTTGGGCGGTGAGATGCAAGTACCGTTGAGAGAATCCAAAATATTCCTATGAATAATGGACAAGTTTAAAGAACAAGCTAACTTAAGCCAAGAAGAACAAGTGGACTTAAGCAAAAAAAGAATGGAGTTTGGTTTGTCACTCAGTGATGCTGACAAGCTGACGCCATGAGCGAACAAGCATTGAGATGGAGGGCAGAGCTAAGCTTGGAAGCTCTTGAAGTGGGGAGCTGAATGATGACGATTTGGTCTTGGAATGCGTGTACAGCGGACAGCCAATAATCACTGAGACTTGGGGAACTTTGGCCAGGTTTGTTTTGTTACCTTATGCAGTGATCTATAAATACATGCCATTGGACAAGACAAGCAAGCATATGATTAAGAGCTGCGGGGTTTACTTACAGGGACACCTTTATAGACACTTTGGGTTGTACTAAGACAACCACCAAGGATAAGAGCAGCAATTCACTGTTGAGTTCTACAATACACTTGATCATTGAATTATAGACCTTTTTGGGGAATTGATCTATTCTTACTACCTCTACTACCAACAACTACAGTATCCTGTTCCTATGGCTACCACCCAGCTTATAACCAGATCATTAGAACTGTCTACCTATCATAATCGTAAGCTCGCCGGTTTGTCTCCAACTCCTCCTCTGCCTTTCTCTTGATGCAATCGGGGCAATTGAGACTACTTATATATAAGACGGTTGTGAGGATATCCTCTCCGGAGCAAACGCCTTCCTCCGCCATCGATTCGCAGCGTATAGTGGCACCGAAATCTCTACCGAGCAACGCCCTGCATTCCTCGCATTTGGTGAGTGTGCAGAGGAGAGTACACATGTTGATAATTTTGCAATGTTATATAGTTGATATTCTTGCAGCAAGTTGGAAGATAATACTCTACTTAATTACAGCTCCAGGTTTACAATATCGTTCCAAGCTTATATAGTTCCGAGAACACTGTAAGTAATGAGGCCTTCTTTCAACATTGATCACCTGTTGGGTTTGAGGATGAATCGATGCTCACCCTAGATCTTCAGCATTTTACGACAGTTGACAGCTTGGATTGCCGAAATTCAGACCCGAACAGCCCTACTCTGATGCAAGATAACCCATTAGGACAAGTGAGCAATAGTCTGCCGAACTGCCACATGGACATTAGTTGACCAAGACTTTGATTAATCAAGTCATTCAACCCCAATAGACTCTCTTGTGCTTGTGCTGTAGCTTCCTGGCAGTGAATAAATCACCTCTTGTTAGTATACTCTCAGTTTCACCTCCAGTCAACCGACCTCAACATCATCATTTACCAAGATACGCATGGCCTGTTCCTGGTAACCGAAATGAGCCCAGATGTGATTCTCCTGATGGGCTACAGCAGGGCATGACTCGACCAGCTAATGGGCTGATATGGTCTTTACTGTGATGGTATTCGACCAAGCCATATCCACTGTGACAGTTTATACAGATACCAATTAGCAACCGGAAACCCGATATGAAGCTCCCCATTCTCCATCCCATCCCGTCCCATCCCGTCGTCGTTTCATCAACCCGTGGATGGCTCGGGATTCCCTTCTCAGCTCTTTGGCTGATACCTTTATTCACAGCAGTTTACCCAACCCACCACCAGTTCAAAAACAACCTGCCAGATCCGTGAGTGCGCCATTTATTCCGTTGAATCAGTGGCAACTTCGTGGCGTGCAACCCTCTTGAAGATCCCGCGGGGTGGAACAAAAGGATTTTCTTTAATGCACCCAATTCAAATGTTGAGGGTGTCGAAAAAGAGATGGAGAGGCTCCCTCGTTCGGTTGATGGCGGGAGCTAAAAAGGAAGCCATCCCTACCTGCAATTACCCGGCGCGGCGGTACAGTAGCACTCCACTGGGATCAATTTACTGGGGGGGTCTTGTCTTGCCTGGAGCCGACACCAACCTGCTGGAAAATGGGTACCTTAGTACCTATCTCTGTAGTGGCTGCAGGGGAAACGAAAAAAAAAAGAGAAGAAAGACCAGGGCAAATGGGATGGATTTTTTCCCTGCATGAAGTGAGGTGAGATTAGATCTGCTGCATATTACTACCTATTCCATTCTATTGCTCGGGCTATTTCGCGACAGGCTCAACCACTGACTGAATCACACACACCCGAACCGAGCTCATCTCATATTAACCTAGTAGACGGGTCACGTCGTGATTAACTTGACTTGATAAGTCTGGGGTATAATCCTTGAACTTAACTTGGCATAATCTTTCTTACCTTCATTTCTCTCACTCTAGTTTACTTTGGACACTTTGCTCACCTCTAAAACTTCTTACCCTAAAAGCTCTCTCGTTCCTAACCTCAACTGTTTAGTTCAAAAGGTCAGTTAGCTTGAAGTTTGACCTCCTACATCGGGATAACCCATCTGCCCATCTCGTATCGCCCAATAAGCCTTGGTCTGATCTTTCCCAGGAGCAGCTCTTCATCAGCCAATTAATACCAATTGATGCTTGGACTGCTTCAAGAAAAAGGTATTGAATCTACCTTTAGATGCAGTATTCAACAAAGCTTTGTACGCTGAGATACAACTTACTCTCTTGTGAACCATCATCGTCCGTCACAGCTCTTCACATAAGCACCCACCCAATCAATCAGACACATTCGACATGACAGAAGTTGAAACAGTGGTCGAAATGACAAAGTCCGGAACAGTGGCTCTCTTCTCGCCCGATCAGCATGGCCACTTGATCCCCTACCTGGCTGCCATCCACGCCTCCTGTATCACTCACGACCGTACCATCGCGGGATTCCTCCCGCCCCTGTCTCACGAGAAGCTTCTTGCCTGGTGGAAAGAACGAATCGCCGAAGTTGCAGACGGGAAACGACTCATCTTTATCCTCCTCAACGAATCAGAACCCGGAGTTCGGCCAAAAGGATCAGACGTTGTTGGTGTTGTTATGCTTTCTATGCCTCCATCAGAAACAGGCCCATTCCGTGCCATCGTGGAGAAGTTGCTTGTTCACAAGGCCTTTCGGGGAAGGGGAGGTGCTCGAACTCTCATGTCTGCTCTCGAGATGGAAGCGATAAAGAGGGGCAAAACTACGCTCGTGAGTCATCAACGTCCAAGCATTTGTAAAATCTAATAGCTGATGTAATGTGTAGCTTCTCGACACCGAGACCGGGAGTCCTGCAGAGCAGGTGTACAAGAAGCTTGGTTATATTGAACTCGGCCAGATCCCGAAATATGGTCTAAGTCCAAATGGCGAACTGAAAGACGGAACCTTCTTCTGGAAACAATTGACTTTGCAGTCATGAAAAGGAAGGCCCCAAAGACGGCACATAGGTGGACGGACTTTTGCAACGCAACGATCGGCTGCATGCGCTTGGAAGTACTGCAGTCTCTTACAATGAGAGTAGGAGAGCGAGGCGACTCGGTATCGATTGCTATTTCGAAATGGATGCTGGCTGGCGAGGTGCTTCGGTTTGCTTTTAGATATCAAGAATCGGAACCATTCACGATAAATAGAGACTGTCATGCCTGTACTTATTGAGCCGTTGTGGAATCGCCGTTTTTCATTGTGGTCCGAAATGCGCAGATACTATGCTACTATTACAACTTCCAAGAAACGCCAACATCAAATGAACCCTCGTACACCACCTACGCGTCATCCTCGAGCTCCTCGACTCTAGGGGCCTCGTAGTGCCGTTGCTGTACGTCACCAGTCTTGACTTGAGTGTCTGTTCCTGTCGTCGTTGCGCTGGTGGGCGCAAGACCGGTAGCAGCTGCGAAGGCGGGGTTGGCGCTGGTTCCAGGGGCAGCAGCAGTCGACTTCTTCTTCTTCTTTTTCTTCTCGGTCTGTATTATGTTAGTTTTTGTCATTTCGCTTCAAATCAGAACTTTACTGACCTCATGCCAAGCCCAGACGGGTCTGAAACTGTCCATGAACGAAACGTCCTCCCACAAGTTGGGGAAAAGCCAGAGACCAGGAGAGTTGGTAAAGTATGTGATGCAGAACAGAATGACACGGAAGATGGCCATGAGGAAGAACAATCCAAGAAGTCCCAGAAGTCCCCAACTGAGGTAGTATACACCCTGGCGCAACACTAGAGGCCAAAGAGGGTACAGGACGATAGCGAAGATAGCGAGGAGTGCGAGACCGGCATAGATCTTTCGCTTAAGCTGACTGCCTTCCCACAACCAAGCATAATACATGTCATCCTGGGCCTCCTGCTGCGGCTCGACCTTGACGGTCCATTGACCCTTGACACGCTTGGGCTTCTTTCCGTTGGGGCCTGCCTGAGGCTCGATCTTAGAAACTCGAAGCGCAAGCATGCTCAGAGGCAGCAACTTGAAAGTGTTCTCGAGAGAAGCTCGGTCGGTGATTTCGGGAAGAAGGGGGTTCTTCTTGCGGGCCTTCTCATAAGCGGGGGACTGAAGAGCTCGAAGGGCTCGCTTGACTGCGTGGTGTTAGCTTTTGAGGTATCTCCAGTATTGCGCTGACCTACCTCGGAACATGTCCTTTCGCTCGCCGTTCAGAATAACAGTTCTGGGTTTGAGATCCTGACCACGGAGGAACGAAGCAAGAGCAAGAGCCTTGGGGTTGGGAGGTCCTGGAGTGATAGGCTGAGGGCGACCCTGTTGCTGCTGCGGGTGAGGGTGAGGATGAGGGTGGTCATGACCATGACCAGGAGCGCCGCCTTGCTGCTGCGCTTGTTCCGCTCGCATGCGCATTTGTTCTTGAGCCTGTCTCTTGATATGTTCAATGAACTCCGGGACAGTCATGCCGTTCTTCTCAGCGTCGATAGCAAGTTGGCGCTGCATTGCCTGGATCTGCTCGGGCGTTGGTCGCTGTCCAGGCTGAGGCATGGGAATCTGACCAGGCCCAGGCTGAGGGCCAGGTTGAGGAGGTGGAGTAGACATGATGAATTATCAATGAATAAAGCAAAGAATGTAGAAAAAAGCTAATGCTAAGAAGAGCTTCAGAGAAAGAAGACAAGAGGAAGGCGCACGGAAGGCGAAGGAATGAGATGTGGACTTGACAGGTTTAACTTTAAGAAAGAACAAACATGGTGTTGCTGCCACTTGGACCATGCCGTGCCAATCATGTCATAGTTCGCCAGAGACAACGGTGTTCACTTCCCTAACGCAAGGAACCCCCATGTTAGCTGCCCCCAAAATTTCCCGGCGGATTGTTGATTGCCCGACTTCCGGCATATCTCCACGTGACTGACGTTGCTCTAAGCCAGTCCGTGTGAGTGAAGCTTGGGACTGGCATTCTTACAGCTGCTTTGTTTGATAGAGCTCCAGGGCTCAACAGTCATAATCATGGGTGATCGTTTAACGCAACTTCAGGATGCTGTGGATCAGGTTCGTGATAGAATTTCTTTTCTTGTTGCGACTTTGCTAACTTATTCATTCTGTAGCTGGCGCAACAGTTTGTCGCATGTCTTCACTATGTAAACAAGCGACATGACCTTGAAACCCTTGGTCCTGGTGACAAGATTCGCGAAGTTAAAGATATTCCCAAAGAGGGTACGTGAACATGATTCGCCCGCCGTGAACCCCCAGCCGCTGACTATTAGCCAGTCGATTCACTTCCTCCAGACGAGTTTCGTGCTGGTATGGTAGAGCTATCTCAGGATCTCATCGTCAAGGAGCAGCAGATTGAGGTGCTCATTTCGTCACTTCCTGGTCTAGACAACAGTGAAATGGACCAGGAGAGATACATCAAGGAGCTCGAAGAGGATTTGAAGGTCGCCGAAGCTCAACGCCAGGAAGCAATCAAGGAGAAGGACCAGATACTGGCTGAACTGGACGGTGTGATTCGCAGCATCCGAAGACCTTGACTAGTGTTTTAAACTATTTATCGATCTTTAGCGCGGAGTTCGGGAGCCCGGGAAGAAAGGTGAAAGGCGAGTAGCTCATATATCGAGCTTAGGATTTGCTTTTATTCAAAATCTAATACAAAAGGTATCTCAACCTAGTGAGCGCCTTGAACGCCACCGTCTAGTCCTCTATCTCATACGTTCCGCACAGTGCCATATGCCTTAGGAACAACGCTGATCTCAAATTCTATATACACTCTAGTTGGATGTAGACTTGAAGAACTGGGGGTAGATGTTGCGTAGCTCTCGCAAGTGTTGGATTTGGTACTGCGAAGCCTGGGTCTTAGGAGCAGGCACTCCTTCCTCGACGAGATGAGCTGCAGTCCAGCCGAATTCCTTTGCCTTTATGCAGTTGATGGCAGAATCATCTATGAAAGTTAGACGGAGCTGCCGCAGATAGAACAGTAAACTTACCAACAAAGAAACAATCTTCCACTCGCTCGACACCTGCCTCACGCATGGCCTTCTCGTACATGCGGCGGTCAGGCTTGCAGAGCATGGGCTGCTCCGCATAGTTACAGTAAGTCAGGCCGTCGAAAATGTCCTCAATGCCCAGGAGGCGGACAACTCGCTTTCCGTGGTTCACATAGGCGTTTGTGAAAAGCCACACAGTAACCTTCGATTTGTCGATATCCTCTAGAAGCTGGCGTAGCTCAGGATTGGGCTTGATGATCCCTTCGAGGGGTAAAGCATCGTCCACCTTCGCGTTGTAATCCAGAGGATCAATCTTGTGGTGTCGCACGAGTCCCTCAATGGCCAGGCCATAGTTGGTGTAATACTCCTTGTGCAGTTTCACCGCCTCGTCCCAAGGAAGCTCCAGGTGTTTTGAGAAGTACTCATCAATAAGATCAGCCATCAAGTCATGGACCTTGGAGCCTGCGTGTACTGTTAGATTGAAGCTGTCATAGACATTGACTTTGTTGAAGCTTACTTCTTGGGTATAGACAATTGTCAATGTCGCTGTATTAAAGTTAGCCCAAGCGTCATATACGGTATGAATTCGAAGAGTCTAACAAGAATAGGACCGGCTTTCCCGGGGTCATGTCCTGAGTACTGCCCATGGTGAATTTGGTATAAGTCTTGATGTTGAGACAGGGGTTTGGTTTTGCGGGGTGAAGATTGCGAGATGCCGAGTTTGAGTTGAGCAATAGAGAAGAAGGTAATAGAAGTTTAGATATGCGTTTGAGTGAAGATAATGCGGAAACACGTGGTCGTAATTGGTACATCGAATGGCTATCGGAGAGAAGAAAGGCAATTTAAATAGATTTTATAGGCAATAGCGATCTGGGGCTAAAGGCAAGGCTAACAGGTAACTAATTGATACAGTACACCGTACAGCACACAGCACTTTGTCAATCAATCAATCTGTATGCGTTGATACGTTGCGCCTGGTCCAATGACTCTTACGGTGTGTGGCTGAATAATGCGCAACGATCAGCGCCTGTCGTGTTCCGGACTCCGATTGCGGGCCTGTTTCTAGCTGCGGCTGAAAGCTTGAATCTCTAATACCTAGCAAACATGCCATGACTGCGCGGGAATACATGGAATACGTAAGGAATAATGCTTTCGTGAAATAGAATCTCCATTTTAAACACGTGTAGAGTGTTGATCAGGTTTCAATTTCATGAATGCCACAACAGCATAGACCATTGTAAAAGGGGTAAGCTGGGTATGATCCATGGCTGTAAGCAATCCATCATGAGCCCCATGATAGAATTAGAGCCCGAAGCTTTAAACCTTGAGGCGAGGCTAAAATCAGGGCATGGGTAGGCCCCGGAAATAACCTTGTACTCTGCAGGATTCCTGCGCTTTGTATTTGGTAGCTTCCAGGACGTAGTTTATGTGATCATAAACATCATGTTTTCCATTCACAAGACCTAAGACGTAGTCCGTGTCGATGTATAGTCGCACCTGACTCTCACCGACTTGTGGTGTTCCAGAAGCATATGCATACAATAAGCTTACGTAGAGATGGAATAGTTATATTGTTCTTAAGAAATAGCCGTTAAGAATTAAAAAAAAAAAAAAAAAAAGGATTAATAAACGTTGACACCTTAATTATCAACTGTTGTAGTGAAGTAACAGATGATATCGAGTCCACCCGAATCTGAATTCTGCCGGCTACACCGCCTAATTGTTTGCCTTGCCGCGTCGAGTCAATCCACCTACCATCACTACTAGGTCCGTCCTTTAAAACCATTCCATTATCATCCTGCACAGACCTCCAAGCTTTCTTGATCAACAACCAAACCATCGCTTTACACCTGACCCGAGGTATTCTTATTCTCGCGCGGTTTACATCGTATCGCGTCAAGTGTGGCGTTGTCTGTCGGGTTTTCTTTCATTCAGCGATCATCTGAGCTAACGAGGAGTTGATCCCTTTTCTTTTTTTTCTGCTTCTTTACTTGTGTCAGTTGGTGACGCGACGTGTAGCCCGTTCTACACGTGTTGCCATCATGGCACAAGAGATTGCTGTTCAGGGACCTCTTGTTAGCAGGAATGAGCTGTCTGGTTTGGCCGAGAACGAGCGTTACCAGATCGAGCAGTACGAGAAGATCGTGCGCTTGCAGGATGCAATCCTTTCTGGTCAACATCCGACCATCAAACCTTCTAACCTCAATTCATCTGCAAACTCTTCTTCCATCCAGCCGATAGATATATCCAGTTCGCATAACGCGCCAAACAACCAAGCAGACAAGCAACAACAGGTTGGCATATCTGCCCCTACTTCTAGTAGCACCGCAAAGACCAGCAAACCATATGGGGCAGGGTCTACTGAGATTAACCCCATCTTCCTAGAGAAGTCTGACGATCTGGTTAAAGCAGAGTTGCAATTACAGAGACAAAGGCTGGAACGTGCTTTGAAAGACGAGGTCGACCAAAAAAAGGCTACTGCCAAGAGCGCAGCTCAAGGAGAGCCTGTTGTTGAATTTGATCTCAATCAAGTCTTATCTGAAGCCTTGACACGCGTTCAGAGTACCGCCGGACCTGACACTACTGCTGCTGATGCTACTAATCTTGATAATGCAAGTGACTCCTTCGATGACAACACTTTCTACTCGTCACAACACAACACGCCGTCCTCCGTTTTGACGTCCCGCGTTCGTAACGAATCCGAAGAGGCACAAATACCTGCTTCAGAACCGCGACCGCCGCTGAACTACTATAACGATGTTATTTCGCGAGCCGTGCCGACTGATCCTGAGCAAGTTCGCCCGGAAGCGTACGAGCAGAGCCATTCGCGGCCTCAGCAAGCTTATTCAAACCCAGCATCATTCGCTGGTAGTTTTGGCGTCACTAGTACACGACCTGGGCAGGTTCCTGGCCTCACCACTTATAACCAAAATAAGACCATATCTAGGCAGGATGCAAGTGCTGGACAAAGCCCAAGTAACTTGGACATTAATAGGCATAGGGGTGATTATGGACCTGCAGTTCAGCAGCCGCCCCGTGAATCATATATTGACAGCCATCCACCTTCTCCTCTTAGGAGAGTCAGCGCAAGGTCGCCTCCCGACGCTCAAGCTTCGCCGTTAGCGACTGTTCGGCGGCGACCCCCAGGTCCCGAAGGCAATTCAGCTTCGTCCACAGGTACTCCCGCCCAAGTTGCTGCTCTCAGAAATGAGCCAATTGCTGTAACTAGTCCTGAAAGCTCGCCTCAAGGGGGACGAATTTCAGAGAAAGAAAAGAGGAAGACAAAGAAAAAGAAGAGAAAGGCCGATAGGCAAGCGCCAGAGGCTGAACCAACCCCTTATATCAAGCCAGAGCCTCGTTCTCCATCTCCCTTGAATGCCCCATCTTATATCCGTCCAAATAAGCGTCAAAGGTACACTCAACCACAACCAGATGAACCCAGCTACGAAGAAGTTCGTTACGAGCCACGCCCTGCCCAATATCCCCCAGAGCCTCTACATAGCCGTCCAGAGAAGGATGATCGGGTGCCAATAAGTTATGAAAGAGTAGGCTATTCTTCTCAACGTGCAGCAAGCTCTGCTGTTCCTGGAGGTACTGTCTATAGGCGAGAGTATGCCGATGATCGATATGTCCCGGGAGGGCCTTATGCCATTGAGCAGTCTCCGCTTGTTCCAGCTCACCATCAGAGACAGTCAATCGGCGGAACGGCCGTTCCCCAAGTTCGTCCTCACGACCCTTATCAGCGCCCTTCGTGGCCATACTCGGGAGGTCATGAAGCTTCGCCATCAACATTGAGAGGAGAAGGTGATGTCTTTATGGCCCCTCATCGACCGCCGCCTACACGGATCATCGTAGATGCCTACGGGCGTGAGTATATCGAACCTCCTCGTCCAACGATCATCCGGCAGTCTGCTGCCCCTCATGCTCGATCCGGTGAACCCGAGGTTATTTATGAACGGGCCCCGCCTCGAAGGCCCCAAGGGATGGAGACATATGACGAAGGCGGAGCAGTCTACCGCAGAAGGTCACCATCGTATATGCCTAGAAGAGTTGTTACACAGCCAGAGTACATATCGCAGGATTATAGGGATCAGCGACCACATGAACATTCAGCGCGGCCATTAGGTCACCCAGGGGAATTTGTTGAGGTGATGGCACCTCCAGAACGACGTCGTTTGGAGGACGGAACGAGGGAATATATTACAAGGCCGGCCAGTGTGCGACCTGCGGAGCCTGTCCGCTATGAAGTTGCCCGGGACTACGGCCGAGTGCAGAGCGTGCGACCCGAAGCACCCGTACGTCAGTATGCGCCCAGTGTCCACCCGGAGAACCGCCGTGAAGCCGCACAGCCGTACGGGCGAGAATACGGTCCCTTGACTGCGGAACAAGGCGTTGTTAGACCAGAGTACAGCACGCGGCCTGTGGAGCGGTACTACAACCAACCGATGAGAGGTGGAGAGGAGATTGCCTTCATTGAGCAACCGCGTGGAGCAACACAAGAGATTGTCTACGCAGATGATGTGAGGAGAGAGGTTTATCGTTAAGATGGTGTGAGGAAGAGGAATTGTATACTAAAAAAAGATGGAAAAAGTTACCAGCGTTGCTTACATATATTTAATGACGTATGAGCACCACCCATTTATCTACATCTACTTCATTGAACAGTCTTCGCATGCGTGTCGCCCTGTTTCGATATTTGAACATGAGAAATAAAAATTGAGACTTTGGTAAAAAGAACGAGGTTGTTGCATAGATATGCTGCACAGCATGTACTACATAGTAGACCCTGCTCAGGAATCGACTTGCATCTTATTGTTGATGATGGAACGGCGATCTTCTCCTGCAGGGCTCGTCTGCTGTGTGTACCATGCACTCTACTACGTGCTACGCTAAGAACAGGTGAACTCCACAAGAGAACTAAGAAACCTTTATCGTCTTCTGGCTATCTAATCAGTCGATGAGAAGTTTCTTACTAGTTACTGTAGACAATCGAATGGTGAGTGCGAATGGAAATTTACTAAACGCAAGCGCCGCTTGTACCTGTTGAAGCACTTCTACATATCGATTGGTAGACCACTCACTAAAGGGAGGGCTATCTACTCTGATTCGATGGAGAAATTCGTATAGGGGTTATGTCAGTGTGACCATCCTGAGCGGCTTCATCAGGCACCGTTGATATGCAGTTACAAGTAGTATAAACATGCTGTCGTGGCATTTTCTGATGACTTTGCCGAGTTCACGGACAGCTGAAGGGCCAAGTGCTGGTCTCTAACCACTCAGATTATGCAAAGGCCCTCAAGGGCCAATGCAAATGTCACGGGTCAGACATACAAATTTGATTATTGAGACAAGAGCACTGGCAAGTCTCACTGTTGCAGCTCTCACATGTCCCGTCGAGTCAGTGCCCAAGACAACACGGGGCTTTTATCAGATATGAACCGCTGCTAGCGATGTACTTTCAGCTGATATCTGCTACTGGACTAGTTGCGGATAGGGCTAAATAGTAGCAATAGTATAGGTCGTCTACACAATGGCTAGAAGCTTCGAGGCTGGATCACCTAGCGAGTACGATGTCAGTCAGCAAAGCGAGTGGCGTGGCTCGTGACGGCCCTACAGACAAGGTAAGCCACTGGGATTTGAGGAGGGAACTGAAGCAATCAACAAAGATGTAAGAATGTGCATACGCGATACCATAGTATGCAGCAGTCCAGACTCTCAGCGCCACCTATAACAACGAAAATGTCCACTCCCTTATAAGGGGCAGGATTTCGCGACGTTGCAATGCAAGAGTTGAGACTGTACATAACATGTGGATTGCCTTGGTTCTCTTCGCAGTCTGCACTTTCCCATTCGAAAAACCTGAGTCAAGTGAGGTCTCCATGGAACTGATATTATTCAATGACGAGTCCCTAGTGGCTGAGCCGATGCCGGGCTCTTGGTGAGAAGCCGGCTTGCAGGGGACTACCCTCGAATCAACTCCCTTGCTCACCCTTCGACAAGTCACACAGACACCAGACGAGGCCCCTGTCGTATGTGGGGACGCCGTGTGATCGAAGCTTGGCCTAAACGTAAGGCAAGGGCACACCGTAGTGAGTTACAGCTTGATGGGAGATGCGCTGTGGTATGTTTTTTTTTTTCTCAGTTTTGCTGTTGGTATGGAATTCACAGCTTGTTGAACGATCTCGCTGGCCTGAGAGACCATGATAAATTATGTGCTTCTCTTCCCTCAACAAACAAACAAAAAGACTTGAACAGGTGCTGGTTGGCGGAGACGGCCCCATCCTCATGCAGCAATGTGGCTCTGTGTCCAAGTTTCGTCTGTGTTAGTGTTCGAGACAACGGTACTTGAGACAGTCAGTGGCTAGAGTGAGGTGGTGAGTATTCATACTCTTTCCCTTGACTAAGTTCCGCCATAACAACGCTTCGGAGGCTTTCGTATGCTTTGCCGACGTCCACGAGCTGCCCACTAATAAAGCCTCTGGAACGCAGCCGGTTGTGCATGACGTTCCGCGGAAGAAACTCTCTATGCCTGTTGGAGAGACCACCATGATATGTACTGTGGTCTGCAGGAGCTCCTAGCATGGGCTGATGGTCTCCACCACCCAGAGAGCATCCATGCCCTAAGAAGTCCATCGAAACAAGCGGCTGAGGGCTGGCAATGACTGAATGTTGTGGCTCTGTTAACCAAGCATATCGTCATTGGTAAGGGTAGATTGTTATGACGACTGTGCTATACGACTAGGCACCGGAGAAGAAGTTAAAGAATGATCTATTGCCTGAATTTGAATTGCTTGAGGTTGGTAATGGTCAATGATTTGCGCCAAAATTGAAACTTCTCTAGGTTCCAGGTCAGTCAGGGATGGTTGTTAACTGTGGCTTTTCTTATCAAAGCCCTGGACCAAGGGTGACCACCATACCCGTATGCTTTTGCTCACATCAATAATTGCTTTGGGTTGCTTGACATGCTGTAATATTACCTATTTCCTCATTCATGTGCCGGTTTCAGTTTATCCTGGCCTTATTTTCTGATTGTAATTTCCGACGGCTGCTGCTGCTGCTGCATCGTACCTACAGTAAAGTTGAGTAGAGTTGAATTGATGTTCGATCTTAGGGCGTTAGCTCAGGCTTGGGCCCTCTTTTGAATCTTCCCCGAGCTCCTGCTCAGGCAAGTTACGGTAGGTTTACAGGTTTAGTACTGCAGGCACTAAACAGCTGTACCTGCCTCGTCCACCATGCGGTAACCTTGGTCTAACCTTGGGCAGGTACTACGCAAAAGGTACCTTTTGCTCCTGCCCTCAGGTACCTTCACCTACTAAGGTACCTACCTACCTAACCTAACCCAACTGGAGAGGACAAGACAGGACGGGACAGGACTCTGCTGACTTCACATTTTACGCCCAGCCCAGGGCTCCGCTCCATCCTCCCCTTCGCTCACCTTACCTCACTACCTTTCAGTCAACATAACCTAACCTCTCTCTCCCTCCCTCGTCAGACGTGGAAAGAGCTCACAAATAACACCATCACTCTTTCCATCTTCCCCCTTCCCCTTGCCCCCTCCCCTCCAGCCGTTTATTGCCCCAGCTTCTTCGATACGATACCCTTTTTCCAGTTTCCCGTCTCTTTCGAATCTCGCATCGCATCTCATCTTTGTATTCTTCTCTGGCTTTGATCTTTCTCCACTCCCGGCGTCCTCTTCCGTCCAGGTCCAACCTCCTCCACCTTGGCCGACCGTCGCCGCCCACGATCCGGACGACGACGACGATACCCACGACGCAATCTTCTCGCTCCCCCATCATGAATAAGCTGGCAAATATGCGTCACTGGCCGGAAAGAATGACACCCAATTTCGGTATGGGACGTCCCAACATGCCCATGAATGCTCTCAATCATCCCAAGAACGCCGCCCAACCCGGTCAGTCCATGGCTTCACCTCAAGCCGCCGATGCCACGATTCTTTACTCGTTCAACATTCCATTCGCTTCCGACCTCGCGGGCCCCGATACTGAGGACATTCTTCACGCGACCACTGACGCTGTCCTACGATGGACGCACCCCGAGGACGCGCCGGACGACGTCCAAATTCACCAGCTGCCTATTCATGTTCAGAACCTCAACACCCTGCGCACAATGTGCCAGGATCTCACCACCGGGCCTCTGCCTGTTGATGCCTATGTTCTGTCGACGATGCCCAAGAATGGTAAAGGCCAACAGGTCGCTACTGTTTGTCTCTCGGGTTCTCCAGAGCTGGTCCACAAGAGCCGAGAGACAATTCTTAATGATACCCCCATTTCTCTCGTATGTTTTCCAGGTTCTGCACCAAACTATCCCTGGTGTAATTTGAAATTCTCGTCTAACGTATCTCGTAGCGCTGTACTACAATTGACATTGATGGTCATCTGGTTTGCGACCTCAATGCCGGCGTGCTCAAGAAAGAAGTTACTAATACCCTCGACTACATTTCAAGCTTCTGTGGTGTTGACATCTTCCTTCTCGGTCCCAAATTAACCCCTGTTGTTGATGGCATGACTGGTGACGCTGAACTGCGTATGGATCAGCGATGGAGAGTTGCTATCTATGGTGACATTCTATCATCTGAGCATGCAAAGGCTCGTGTCTTGATCCATATTGATACTCTGGTACCGACTCCCGCTCAATTGTGTCCGATCTGTGATTCCTAACTGTGCTGCAGCTCGGTCGTATTGTCGATATGACAAAACTTGATGTTTCCTGTCACCAGCTTGTCTGTGGCCGCCATCGTAAGAACATCAAGCTGATCGAATCTTCTACTGGAACTGCCATCTATTTCCCGCCTCCGTTTTCGGCCATGTACCGCTACTGCCCTCCAAATGCGACTCGTCGCGATCCCAGCGATATTTTCATTACTGGTGAAACCCCTCAAGCTATCGAGCTCGCCAAGCAGAAACTCCACGAGACTGTCCAACGCATCAGACTTTATGTCAAGGACGTTACAATCCCCGCTGCCAAGATTGACAGCATTCTTCTAGGCCGTCTAGATAAAGTTCGCAAGATTCTGGAGGCTAATGGCACTTTTATCTTGTTCCCTTCTTTAGCCACGCAGCGCAACATGGTTCGTGTCCAAGGTAGCGAGGGCCTGCATGTTGAGCGAACTGTGAGGGAGATCATGTCGCTGGTATGTTTGTTGAAACTGAAATGTTGACTCTCGGCTAATGTTGCTATAGGCTGGACAGTTTTACAGCGCGGGCTGGTACATCCAACATGTTGATGCTAGACAGTTTCCTGGCCCCCGGGACATGAGGAACATGCTTGTCGACATCTGTGCTAACTCTGACGCCGATATCTCGCTCGACAGGCTCAACTTTGCCATCACTGGCTCCGATGACGCAGTGAAGTCGGCTCTTCAGGTCATTTCAGAGATGAAGTTTGTTTCGCAGTCCCAGTACCAAATTCGTGTCAAGATTGAGCTCGCCAATGAGCACAAAGAATTTGTCAGTGGCAAGAAGAACGGCAAGATCAACAAGATTATGGGACAAAGCAATGTCCAGATCATCTTCGATGGTTTCAACGAGTACAACTTCAACATTGATGTCATGGCAGCGGCATACGACTCTATGAAGCAAGGTCTCACTCTTGTTGAACAAGAGATGCCTGCATCTATTTCGTTCCACGTGCCTGATCAGTACCATAAGCGCATTATCGGTATTGGTGGCCAGCACATCCAGCGCATCATGAAGAAGCACTCGGTCTTCGTCAAATTTTCCAATGCCATGGACAGAGGTAAGCTTTGCCTGCACCGAATCATGAATATCCTACTAACATTACAACAGGAGGCATGGGCCGTGAAGACGACGATATCAAGGTCGATAACGTTATCTGCCGTACGCCTGCTCGCAATGCGCAGAACCTGGACGCTGTCAAGAACGAGATCTTGGAGATGGTTGATCGAGCTGTAAGTGTTACCGTCTATAGTCATCGTTACTCCGTTACTAATATCCATAATCAGGATTCTGAGTACACTTCTCAGATTGTCAGCGTCGACCGCCTCTACCACCGTCAGCTTATTGCCAGGCTTCCCGAGATCGATGGTCTCGAACAGAAGTACAACTGCAAGATCAACTTCCCCAGCACTGAGCAGGCCAGTGACGAGGTGACTGTCAATGGTCCCCAGTGGCAGGTCCCTCATTGTGTCGATGAGTTCCTGGGCATGGTTCCTGACAAGCACGAGCTTGTCCTGGCTAGGACCCCTGAGTTAATCAAGTTCCTTGAGTCTCCTGAGTTCGTCCATGACCTTGTTCCTAAGCTGAAGAGCCAGCATGAGGTCGATCTTAGCGTAGAGCAGAACCCTGACGAGCTTACCGAGGACGGCAAGCCCACTATCACTCTTCTCTGGGGCTTTACCCGCAACAACGCTGGTGGTCTCCGCGATGCCATGGACTTTGTTCAGTCTCAATTCGCAACGTCTGGGGCTGAGGTCAATGTTGTTAAGGGTGCTCTCCCTCGTCCCAAGTCAGACTCATTCGAAGACTCCCTGCAGTACTTCGACTCCAAGCTTTTGCAGCACGCCCCTGCCCCCGTTGCTGCCGATTCTCCCATTAAGACTGGTTTTGGTGACGAGGTTGCTCGCGAGCGAAGCAGCATTCTCGACCGTCTCAGGAAGCCCGGCAGCATGACCTCAATCTCTTCTTTCTTGGATCGCAGAAAGAACAGCTCCCATTCCGGCAACAGCAACTTTTTCAAGGGTTCAAGCAACGTCTCCAAATCATCGCTCATCTCGATTGAATCGACTCGCAGCTTCAACGCCGACCGAAACCCCTGGAACGACAGTGGTGTGAACCTCCCCGATAACGACGACCCTTGGGCTCCTCGAGCATTCGGCACTCACATGGACAACAAGTTGTCCATTCCTCAGCCTGGCGACGTCACGCCTCGCCACAGCACCCGCGCGTCTGGTGACAGCGGGCGCCCTTCTACTTCTCATTCAATGAATTCAGGATACCCCGCCCCTATTGGGCCTTTCCGTTAGATTCCCCCGTGTTAGAACCTCCACATGCAAATACCCCGGCTGGATATACCCTGGCGTAAAAATACCCTGGAACGTCGACTTGCGCATCGGTCGGTTTACGTCTTGCCATGTTTGTTTTACCTGCTTTGTGTTTGAGTGCTTTATTGTTTGTTGTTTATGTTGAATTTGTTTCCTGGTTTATGCGGGATTGAGTGTTCACTTTTGATGACTTGACGTCCACTCCTTATACCCAGTCATGTAACGAAGAGCTGAGGCCAAAAAGAAAAAAACGAAGAATACCCCTGGTTGCCGATTGAGATGGACGTTTTGGGACATGATGGATGTTTTGGGAGGAAAGATACCACTGTCAAAGAAAATAAGATCGAGGAGTCTGCCTTCAAAAAAGAAGATGACTTATACACGGAGTCAAAGTTGGGTTCATTTTGGTTGTCATGTACAAGGCATGAATCTTATACCAAAACTGTACAAGGCAAATGGATACTCGCTGCATTTGAAATTGCCAAAAAGAACGAAGAGCAACGAGATAAGGATCTACAGCGAGCGGTCATAAAAAGTTGAGAGCATTGCTACTGGCAAACGAGATTGAGAAATGATAAAGATACCAGCGGCTCTGCCGCAAATGCTCGATGCAAGAAGCTTTGTTTCCACCATAAACCCTTTTGAATCATGAATACGAAATGACTGAATCATTATATACGGAAATACACGCTGCCTCTGCAATGTAGACAAGTTTAGTTGACACTCGTCAATTTTGAGGCAGCCTTCTCGTCGTAAATGTCTCGGACCTGGTGGCTGTACCGCGGATCTATAGTCTATACACCTTCTATCCTACTTCATCTCCCCAGCTCCCGAAATAATCTCTCGTAACTTGTTAGCCTACACCATTTATCTGTATAGCGAGCCAAGTGCAGTACATCGAATGCTGGAAGTAAACTAATGATCGACAGCAAGCGCAAGTCGGTTACCCTACACTTCTCCGCAATGACAACCTTGGCAACAACTAACAGTGCCCAACAGCACTCTTTCTTCGTCAACCTTCATAAACTCGGTTTACTTGTATTGACTTCAATCATCTCATCACTACGATCACCAGGGCATCTCATAGCCTTTACTGCTCAATTGATATCGGCATATTATCACCAAACAGCTCCGGGCACTTGAGCGAGCATTAACCATGTCACAAGATCAGGACGTAACTACCTCGGTCAAGAACCTGTCTCTCAAGGCAAAAGAAGAGCCAGCGCAGGCCTCTGCAAAGCCCGCTCCCAAGAAGAAAAAGGCAAAGCAGGTTGTTGCAGACTCATGGGAAGACTCCGATTCAGACTCTGAGCCTGAGGCTGAGACCGAGACAGAGTCAAACAAGCCCACCCCCATTGTGACGCCTGCACCACCTCCTCCGACGCCCATGTCGCCTGTTGGTGACCTATCCTGGACACCTGTAGCAGGTAGTCCTGGTCAGAGAGCTGGAGCTGACCCAGACCGACGACCAGAGAAGACCGATGCTGTTGCTCGTCGTATGATAGCTGCTGGACTGGGTCTCAAAGCACCTAAGCAGACAGAGGAGCAAAAGGCGTACCAGAGGAGTGTGCGTGAACAGGAAAAGAAGAAGAGGGAGCAGGAGCGAGAGGAGGAAAAGAAACGACAGGCTGAGGCTGAGAAGGCAAAGGCATCTATCTGGGATGACTAAGTGGATGTATTGTTGGAGTGAGAGATAGTTCAGCCATAATTCCTATCCCCAATGAAGAAGAATAGACCAGCAGAAACATGACCAAGCTGCAACCAGCTTCAATTGTTGCCTATCTCTATCACTCAAACTTTATGCTATATAAGAATCACACTGTATTTCCCTGGTCTTTGATAATCAACCTAAGTCTGATATACAAAAGGTATATTTAACTGCCATGCTCACCCGTAAGCCGTTCCACTTCTTTAATGCTGGGAATGTCCCAAATGCCCAGATACCCTTACAAGAGACGACAATGACTTGGAGATGTTAGCATGACTGTTTGAAGGTATTTCCGGGCTATTATACTCAGACGTTCAACCTGTCAAGTAACTACCTAGATATGTATCTATGACATGGTGATGCTCATAATGACGATAGTATAGATTATATATCATTACTATATGTAGTAAGATTCACTCATGAGCTAACAATCACTGGAGCCGCATTCATGGTACACAAGAGTACAATTGAAAAACCACTGAAAATATGCGTATTCATATAGTGAACATAATAAATAACGAGGCACACGAGCTCGATAAGTAAATATGCCATTGAATGCCAATCTACTAAATAACTTAACGGCCGGAGCAACAACCGAGGGTGGGGGTCGCTGACTAAGGGTATAAAAGCTAGCGCAGAACGTCTTGGAAGCTGCTTGACTCGAAATTTTGGATGATGTCGTCCAGTCGTTAGTCCGACGTCGCCATTAGACATCCGTTTAGATTATTAAGTCGCCTCCACCAAAACTGCACTGGTGATGCGGACAATTGCGGCCTACACTAACCTTGTCGACCGTATCTGATAGAGCTTCTCACCACATTTTTCTCTCTTTGTTTTTTACATCTTAATTCATCTTCACTAATTGTCTATTGTTTCATCATAAGCTACCCACCGCGGGGAGCTTCTACCTCCTCTCTCCTCCGATCCCAGCTTTAGCTCCGTCCTCGCTTCAGAGCATCGCATCATAGCGCATCACCCACCATGATTCCTCGATCACGACTCTCAGGGCGCCTCATTCTTGAGCGCTCTCTTGTTCACGCATCTCGAGCCTCTTCCGAAGCCACCGCTGCTCGATGGACCTCTTCTCCCGCCTACCGCAACCATCACATCTGCGGCCGTCGGCTCCCCGCTATTCAGCCGCGGTTAGTCGCTGCAGCTTTCTCAACGTCTGCCCGAGTCGCCAAAGAGAAAGACAACAGTGATAAGGGTTTCTTCGAGTCGGCGATTGAGCCTTTGACTGAGCCCTTGTCCGAGGAGGAGGCCAAGGCCAATGTCGAGAACAAGCGCAAGGAAAGCGATGGAACGATATTGGCCGAGTCGAGGAACCCAGGCCCTGACTCACCGGGATCCGGAAAGAATGACGGTGGTAACCAATCGCAAGACGGAAAGGCAGGCAGCGCTGCAGGAGGCGCTGGTTCAGGATCTGGTGGCGACAACTCTGGTGGTGATGGAGGACGCCGCGGGCGTAAGCCTTCTTCCGAGAAGGCCCTCCAGAAGCCCGTAGTGCCTGAGGTCTATCCTCAGGTTCTAGCAATTCCTATCGCCCGAAGGCCACTCTTCCCTGGCTTTTACAAGGCTATTACCATTAAGGACCCCGAGGTGGCAAACGCAATCACCGAGTCGATCAAGCGTGGCCAGCCGTACGTGGGAGCTTTCTTGTTCAAGGACGAGAACGAGGACGAGGATGTGATCCGAAACCCCGAAGACGTCTACGACGTGGGTGTTTTCGCCCAAATCACAAGTGCTTTCCCTATCCATGGTCAAGAAGGTGCTTTGACTGCCATCCTCTACCCCCATAGGCGTATCAAGCTGTCCAGTCTGCTACCCCCCGGCGGCCAAGAAGCTGGTAAGAAGGCCGACTCTAAGACTGATTCGAAGACCGAGCCTGCACCTGAACCCATTCCTCAGAAGCCCGCCGAAGAGGAAACCACATCTGATAAGAAGGGCGATGTTGTGGCCAGCTTCGAGGAGAGTGCTGTTGAGAAGAAGCCTGATCAGGTTGCCGAGAAGTACGAACCCACATCATTCCTTAAGAGATACCCTGTCAGCCTGGTCAACGTCGAGAACCTCGTCGATGAGCCCTACGACCCCAAGAGCCCTGTTATCCGCGCCGTCACCAATGAGATCGTCAATGTTTTTAAGGAGGTTGCCACCATGAACAACCTATTCCGAGACCAAATTTCCACCTTTTCTATGAGCCAATCCACTGGAAATGTGACATCAGAGCCCGCCAAGCTTGCCGATTTCGCCGCTGCTGTGTCTTCTGGTGAGCAAAAGGAGCTTCAAGAAGTCCTCGGATGCTTGAATGTCGAGGAGAGAATGCAGAAGGCTCTCGTGGTACTCAAGAAAGAGCTCATGAATGCCCAGCTGCAGTCCAAGATCAGCAAGGATGTGGAGAACAAGATTAGCAAGAGACAGCGAGAGTACTGGCTTATGGAGCAAATGAAGGGCATCCGACGTGAGCTTGGCCTTGAGTCTGACGGCAAGGATAAGCTTGTCGAAAAGTTCAGGGAAAAGGCAAACAGTCTTGCCATGCCCGAAGCGGTACGCAAAGTTTTTGACGAGGAGCTTAACAAGCTCGCTCATCTCGAGACAGCTGCCTCCGAGTTCAACGTGACAAGGAACTACCTGGATTGGCTTACTCAAATTCCCTGGGGCAGGAGGAGCGCTGAGAACTTCGGTATTCCTAACGCCGTCAAGATCCTGGATGAGGACCACCACGGTCTGAAGGATGTCAAGGACCGTATTTTGGAGTTCATCGCTGTCGGTAAGCTTCGAGGCACTGTTGAGGGTAAGATTCTCTGCTTTGTCGGACCTCCTGGCGTGGGTAAGACGAGTATTGGAAAGTCTATTGCTCGCGCTCTCAACCGAGAGTACTACCGATTCAGTGTCGGTGGTCTCACAGATGTTGCTGAGATCAAGGGTCACCGAAGAACCTACGTCGGTGCCCTGCCTGGTCGTATGATTCAGGCATTGAAGAAGTGCCAGACTGAGAACCCTCTGATTCTGATCGATGAGATCGACAAGATTGGTCGGGGTTATCAGGGTGATCCTTCATCTGCTCTGCTTGAACTGCTTGACCCTGAGCAGAACAGCTCTTTCTTGGATCACTACATGGATGTGCCCGTGGATCTGTCTAAGGTCCTGTTCGTGTGCACTGCCAACATGACGGACACCATTCCTCGCCCTCTTTTGGACCGAATGGAACTCATCCAACTCTCTGGCTATGTCGCCGACGAAAAGATGGCTATTGCTCAACGATATCTTGCCCCCGCTGCCAAGGAGACTGCCGGACTTCAGAACGCCGATGTTATTTTGAGCGAAGAGGCAATTGAGGAGCTCATCAAGTCGTACTGCCGTGAGTCTGGTGTGCGAAACCTCAAGAAGCAGATCGAGAAGGTGTACCGCAAGTCTGCCCTCAAGATCGTTCAAGAGCTTGGCGAGGAGGTCCTCCCCGAAGAGGAGGCCCTTACTGAAGAAGGCAAGTCCGCCCTTGAAGACGCTGAGAAGAAGAAGAAGAACGAGGAGGTTACTGAGGAGAACAAGGAGGGTAAGGAGGCTAGCTCCAACGAGACTGGCGCAACTACAGAGAAGCCTCGCAAGCCTCTCAACGTTCCCGACTCTGTCCACGTCGTTATTGGCAAGGATAACCTTACTGACTACGTCGGCCCTCCTGTTTTCACTTCCGACCGTCTCTACGAGGTCAGCCCCCCTGGTGTTTCCATGGGTCTCGCCTGGACACAACTTGGTGGTGCTGCCATGTACATCGAGTCTATCCTTCAGGCTCCCCTCCGACCATCTACACGACCTCACCTTGAGATTACCGGCAACCTCAAGAACGTCATGAAGGAATCCACCACCATCGCATACTCTTTTGCCAAGTCCTTCATGGTTAAGCAATTCCCTGACAACCACTTCTTCGATAAGGCCAAGATGCATCTCCACGTCCCCGACGGTGCCGTTTCCAAGGATGGCCCATCTGCTGGTATCACCATGACTACTTCACTCCTTTCCCTTGCTCTTGATGCTCCTGTTGATCCTACAGTTGCCATGACTGGTGAGATTACGCTCACTGGAAAGGTGCTGCGCATCGGCGGTCTTCGTGAGAAGACTGTTGCTGCTCGACGCGCTGGCTGCAAGACTGTCATCTTCCCCAAGGACAACATGTCTGATTGGCTAGAACTTCCTGAGGTATGTATTTAACGCTGCAATAACCTAAAATTTTCAACGGATCTCGTGCTAACAATGATTATAGAACATCAAGGAAGGCCTCGAGGGTCACGCTGTGGCCTGGTACCCAGAAGTCTTCGACCTTGTCTTCCCCAACATTGACAAGGAGCAGGCCAACAAGTGCAAGATCTGCGAGTGGAAGGCTCAGCAGAAGAAGGGCGACTCCGAATCCGCTGAAGAGGAGGATTAAATCATCGAGCGCGAATAGCGTCCTCGTTGGTACACTCGATCTATGCAGCAGCAGCTTTACACCAGATCAAAAAGAGGTGGCGTGATGAAGGTTGCAGGGCATGATTCGAGAGGCGTTTGGGCACGGGGTGAGAAATCTAGATGAACGATACAAAGACTCCTACTCTTGTTATTCCCGATATGTGGGTATTGTACTATTAGAAGCATGCATTAGTGGTTTGTTTATGGGGGGGCATAAGACAGCGTGTAGTTGGCGCCTCCATGTATAATTTTTGTACATGTATGAAAGCGACGTCATTCTACTTTACTATTGGAGATGTTGTTTTGTGAGATCACTGTGAACTATCACGTCGCTTGCCTCGAGTATCAAACATAGTTTGTGCCATCATCCACACGAGCGTCATCTGTGCATTACCAGTAACGGTACGTGGATAACAATGTGTTTGGATGTAGTTCGAGGCCTGCAAATACGGTTGCAGCCCGGAGTGTAGGGTACTTTGAGAGTTTCAACAGGTTATCCTAAAACCATATCATAATTAAATGCTAGCCCGATGGACTGAAGCAGTAACAATATGTTGCTCTCCTGGATCCTTAGTTCTTGGCTTCCAAATATCTTGAATGGTTCCCGAGAGTTGATCCTGCCCTGTCCTAACGGCCAAGGCGTCGCTTTTGAGATCCGCTTCTGGATTCATGGTGGTGCGGGATCGGCGGAGCCAGGCACGGCACGAGCCTAGCCAGTAATTATAGACATGTGGTAAACCAGAGTACAACAATTGAACTGCGGCTTGAAGCTCTGTTTTCACTTTTTTTTTTTTTTTGCCATCACAACTTTTGACACTATCTTGAGCGTCAAGGCAGTTTGAACATACCGTGGAACCGGATTAAGTAAGCGATCCGAGACAAATCTGCCGGTGCAGCCATCTTCCAAGGGCTAGTTGGCACCCAACCGAAGCACTCAAAGACATCTGGAAGGCCGTTCGTACATATGCATATGTACCGGGAGTGTGTCGCGGCCCCATTGCTTGCATGGCGAACCGACAACCTGTCAAGACCAGGTAGCCTCACTTGAACATCGCTCTAGCGGGCCATTCTGATTGATGCTACTTTGATGCACTCATGCCTGACCCCACGCGAGGCTCTTTAGGGATCTTGGCTGGTGGATTGGGCCTCAGTTCGCGTAAAGCTGAAAGCACCTCCAGTCTCTGTGTGACGTGACCAATTCGAAAATTGAGACGTGAGAGAAGATGGTCAGAAACCGAACCAACCAAGTTGATGGGTAAGCTTAGACATTTCCTTCCTGGGAGAGGTGCTTGAAGGTGTGCGCGATTTGGAGAATCCGAATTGGAAGAGAGCAAAGTCGCATTGGGCATCTTTGAGAGTGCAATTAGTAACTGAGACGGCTTGCCGGATCGAAGATATTGCGCATCATATCATGATTGGCGAATTGTAGGAACTGTGGCCTGCCTGGTTGGAATTTCGTCAAGGATTGGAGCCAATTTTTGATACGACAATTGCTCTACCGTGCTGCAGGCTATCGTAATGCTTGCTAACCATCCAGTATGCCTTCAAGTTTGCATCTGTAAACATCTTGTGTAATGCGTGGTATGCAGTGCCTCGGGCGCACCGCTCTGTTCGGCACTCGTACGTACTTGATGTACGAATTCCAAGCTGAATCCAGCTAGCCAACCATTGCGCTCGCCTTGAATTAAAGGCCTAGAACGGGTCTCGCAATGGATACCATTCAGGAGATGTCAAACAGTTATTGCGGTGTGCGACCGGTCAGCCTCTTGGAAATGCCCGGTGATGATGATGGCGTACGCATTGGACTATTATGCGTCTTATCGTGTGAGTTTGAATCCAGCGGTGCAAAATGACGCACGTTCATTTATGCATTCTTCGGTACGACACGCATGCACTTACTGTACTTTCCTTTGAGCCAATGCCACATGGTGTAGTTCTCGGATGTAATCGTCGGTTAGTCCCTGGGATGACTCCAGTCTTCAATCGCCAATGGCATGGTTGTGGATTAGAGTTGCGATACGAGAGGTGGAGTGAAGCCGTCACAATCACTGTTTTTGAGCAGGAAGTTTGCTCAGAAGGTGTTGATAGATAGATGGTGATGCGGATGAATTTGGTTTATGAAGGAATGAGCGAGTTCTAACGTGGATGGGATTATCTAAAATGCCATATTGAAATGGAAGGAGCTGTTGTAAATTTTGTGCTTGCGCCTTCCCTATACATGATGCCGCATTTGTCTTGAACCTTCCTTCACGTAGTCAATTCAGAGGTTCCTGCCTAAACAAATATTACCTGGGGATCGTAAAATGCAATTTTATCGCCATCCGCGTGATACAGACTTGGGACATTATACCACCAACTCCAAAAGAATGGAACCGTGCACTCACTCTCACTCCTTCACATCATCAGAGAACTCGGCGCTGGTAGTGTTGATATCCGATCCGCCCACAACTCAATTCTTGAAGCCTGACCAAGACACTCACACTCTCCGTGCCTAACCTAACGATGCATCACCGCCTTCCCTTGCGCTGAAGCAAACGCAAACTCGTGTCTAGCGTCGATGGAATGGGACGAGACAAGGGCATCTGAAAGGGGCCAACTCATCGATCGTTCCCCACCAACGAGCCGTCAAGCGTCACCGTATCTCTTTCTCGAAAGGATGGCTCTGCAAGCCGCAGACCAGGCCTGGCCAGACCACAACTTAATTGTCATGGATGACAAGGTTCGCCTGACAGGATCCTTTGGCTGGGTTGTGAAGATTGCGAGTTCCAGCGTGGTGGGATGAATGGATGGTCCCTCGTCGCAACGCCCACGTTCAAAAAGCCATGTACAATTGTCGTCAAGTCAAGCAACGACCCCTGATAGTCTCCCCGGCAAGTCTGGGGCAAAGTACGACCACAGCCCTGCGCTGACATCTGGGTTTGGGCAGTGGTGGCTTTGCAGGTGAAGTGAGCAGTCGCACACATGGCATGGCATAGCATAGCATGCGTCGCAATTCATTGCATCCAGCGCCTTCGTAGGGCGGTCCAGGGCGTCATCAAGGCACTCGCTCCTCACAAAAGGAAATCACACGCCGTTACGAATACTCTGTATAGATGGTAGTGTGGCTCAGGCTCCTAAAAGA
This sequence comes from Fusarium cf. aywerte, assembly GCA_011034095.1. Lineage (NCBI taxonomy): Eukaryota > Fungi > Ascomycota > Sordariomycetes > Hypocreales > Nectriaceae > Fusarium > Fusarium cf. aywerte. The sequence continues at coordinate 1,032,747 of WETZ01000010.1, read as the reverse complement.
GGCCCAAAGCAATCAAGGCCTAACAAAACGTCAGAAGCCAGCGCCTCCGCCGCCCGCTCCGCCCGTCCCCGTGTCGTCCCGCCGCGACTAAGAGCCAACTATCCACTCAGCCCACACACACTCACGTCCAGTCACAGTACCCATCCACCACTATTGCCGCCGCTGCGTGCCCGTTTTAGGCGTTAGACCTCGTCGTTACCATCCATTGAATATCAGCAGGGCGTTCATCGCAACTCCATTTGAACCATCTTCTGCTGCCTCAGGCCTTTTCACTTGATCTTACCTGACAAAGCCTTACTCGTTCGTTACGATAATTTCTTAATGCTTTAAGATCCCAGCGCACTGATATTAATTGCTTCTCCGGCTTCGCTCCCCGGGAGTTCGACCGCTCATCCAGAAGACCCGCTTCTCACCGACCGTTGCATTATCCCAGCCTCCTCGGGCAGATATACCGACTGCAGCAACGGCTTTCTTTTGCTTGTTCTTGAATGGGTCAAAGAGAACTTTCTCACACTGATCCTTTAGTTGTGAATTATCCTCTTTCATTGACAATCTGGCGGCATTTCTTGGTGTAGTTGGTGGTCTTCCATTGATACTTCTTGCTGGCTGGCACATTTTGCTTTCGCCATTTCATTTACGTTTTTTCAACTGCATGGTAGCTGTTTCCCCATACCATTCACAAACCTTTTTGTTTCTATAACGAGCACACGTTGTGAAACGATACAGCGTGGTGCATGCGTTACCACAGACATCGACTTACAACCGTACTTCCGCCACTAAGTAACAATCGAATCATTACATTTTCTGCCGCATCGGCTTGGCTTGATATCGACATCACTCGCTAGTTGTGTTTGAACACAGAAATACGCACGCAGTCGCATTGTCGCGGCCATGGCCCAGGCCGGCGTGATACCGTCTGAGCCATCGCAACCACTTCACACACCACCAACGGCACTATCCGGTCCTCAGGGGTTCTTTCGCAAGCTCTTTGGCAGGCAGAGTGGGAGCGGTGCTCCATCAAAACCTGTAGAGCAACCCAAAGACACCCAGAATGAGGACGAACCAACTGACACCGACAAGGGCGGGTTGATCCGTCGAATGTCTCGTAGGGTTGTACCAGGACTGCCTCGAGCCCAGACATTCAAGCGACAAATATCAGAGAGAAGGACTAACCTGTCACCGATTGAGCCAACACCAGATGAAAGGCGAGCCGTGTCTATGGATAGACGCTCCGAAAGACAACGGAGTCTGTCAGCTTCACAATCCGTCGCTATCAACCCACGTGTTAGCGCACCATGTTTCCTTGCTTCTCCCCAGGACGAAGTCCCCCGATTTGTTCCTTCGATATCCGTCAATAGTGTTACAGATACACATTCCCAATACTCCACCGAAGAAGTCTTGCATCGGGATGACGAGGTGACACTCGCCGACGAGTGCCCAGTACAAGATAATCTGTCTACTGCAGATACCCATTCAATATCACCATCGCAGTACGAAGCCATAATACACGAGGAGCTCGAAAAGACTTGGATTCTAAATCTCAGCATGCACTTTCGTGATCGGTCAAGAAGGGAAAAGTTCTTTGTTACGTATCGTGAACGTGACCACCTTTGGCGGCGCGTAACAATCTCTCTAGACTATCGAGATGCACCACCGAATTCCTTGGAAATGGATCTGATCAACACGCATTATCAACGAGAAAAAAGCGCAAAGATCTACGAGGCTATCCGGGAAAGTTTGCGGGACATTCAATTTTACGACACTGTAACAAATCTGAAGCTTCAAACCACTGATGGGAGGCTTCACGTTCACGTGGTTGAGGATGGAAATGTAGGCATTTACTAAAGAAATCGTAAGATGAGAGCTAACAGCTGCCAGGAAATCATCCAATACCCGACTGTTGCTCAGATCAAGCACCTGGGATGCCGTCGTATTCGAGAGAGGGATATTGTTTTCGAATCCCATATGTCTGGATTTGTCTACAAAGTCAATGTCAATGGCCACACACTCATTAAGAAGGAAATACCAAGTCCTGACACCATAGACGAGTTCCTTTACGAGATCAACGCCCTCAACGCATTGCGGTTTTCACGCAATGTCATTCACTTTTACGGTGTGGTAGTGGACGATCACGATGAGCACGTGAAGGGACTCCTGATCAACTACGCAGACAAAGGGGCTCTGATTGATATTATGTACGAGCATTGCAAAGATGGCGATTACGACCTTCCTTGGGCGACAAGAGAGAGATGGGCGCGGCAGATTGTGGAGGGGTTGTCTGACATACATGAATCCGGATTTGTGCAGGGTGACTTTACCTTGTCAAATATCGTTATAGATGGATATGGCGACGCGAAAATCATCGACATCAACCGGAGAGGATGTCCAGTAGGATGGGAGCCTCCCGAAGCAACACCGCTCATCGAGAGTAATCAACGAATCACTATGTACATTGGCGTCAAATCAGACCTATATCAGCTAGGCATGGTTCTGTGGGCTTTGGCAACGCAAGAGGATGAACCGGAAGCACAGGGACGACCCCTGATACTCGGCCCAGAAGTGAATATTCCGGATTGGTATCGACAAATGGCTGAAGTCTGCCTGAGCGACGACCCGCGCATGCGGCTTCAAGCAGCCGCGTTGTTGGAAATGTTCCCTCGACCAGGGGAAAGTGAAGGCCGAGGACAGCTTAATCCCCCAGAGTCAGTAGTTGACGAAGGTTATACTCTACAACAATACCTAGGCGACGGATATCACCCAGAAAGTATCCCCCAGATCGTGACGGTTGAGCCACCCAACGACTGGTCATTCGTGAAGCAACCACGTCCGGACACAAGCCCTGGCAGGTACGAACCGAATCGCTATACGCGTGGTCGTTCTCCCCCGAGCCCTCTACCAAGTAATTGTGAGGATTACGAGTCACCGCGAGGGTTATATGATGTTGCTGCATGGGCCGCAAACCGGGACATACCCTCATCATACAGTGACGTGGGACCTGACGGAACACCACTTGATGAGACTCCCATGGCGAACAGGGCAGGACTCGTTGATTCTGATGCACTGACAGCGCCTGATTCGGCCATGGAGAAAAGAGAGACGCCCGCCACTTCCACGACGGCACCAAGTCCGACTCGGTACGCAGATAGGGCGGATAGTGTGCTTGAAAAAGTTGTCCCGACAGTTGAAACGCTGCACTCAGTTCAGAAAAAAGACCAGAGTACGAATAACGACAAAGAGGGCGTAGAAGTCCCGCGTCGAGAGTTGAACACTGGTGTGACAAAGCCCGGAAACATCAGTCCAGGAGATAACGAGACTGTGGTCAGGCCCCCCCCGCAAGAAATGGGAAAGGAGGAAATAACAAAAGCAGACGTAAGAAAATACCCGAACGTTGTTCCAACAGAAAAAAGAGCAGGACTTGTTGAAGGTGAAGAAGTCAAAGTGGCGCGAGCCGTGGACCAGAAACCCCAAAAGTACTTGGAACAAACGTCCAAGAACGACGACAGATTGGAGGAGACTCAACTGCCCCGAAATGAGAATAAAACAGAAAATCATCAGGCGACGTCTGCAGGCGAGGAAGACGTCTCGGGTGAAAAAGCAGAAACAAAGGCGGAACAAACCACAGCAAAAAGGCAAGGGTCCACAGCACCTGGTGCCTACCAAACTACAACTGACTGTACCAAGAAGAAAGAGCTGGATGCTGAGAAAGCTGGCAAGAGTCCGGAGGGAAAAGCGACTAACTACCACGTCAAAGGCTTCGGAGCCTCAAAAAAAAAGGAGGACCTATGTCTGTCGATTCACGATGAGCCGAGTCAAGCGAAGCACGCCAATTACGACAGATCCACGGGAGTGAAATCTCCACGCGGACTATAACGAATGTCTACGACACGACACGATGAAGACTTAGTTTGTTTTGCATTTGCATTGATTCGTATGATCGTATATCTTTTTATTTATATTAGCGGGTAATGGGTAGGCATTCTGCATGACAGGGCGCAAATATACATGTGTTAGTAGTTTGTAAAACTTTGTTGTTGGTTTCAATAGTTAATTGAAGGTTACAGTTTACTTTTCAGAGTGTATAGATTGATAGTATCAAATCTAGCTAAACTAATTATATCCGATATCTGTGTCCTGCAGGGTTATGGTCGGTATTTCTAAGCGGTTCCGCAGTTGTGACTTATGACTTGTGAGTCGTAGCCCACTCATTTATATAGCTAGGTAGTTTCCGAGATCTTAGTTTTGTTACTCGAAAGCTCCTATAGGTAAGTTTACGTGAATGTTAACAACTTGGACAACGTCGTCAGTGGCATATGAACTGCTGACTAAGGTCCTTTGAGAGCTAACGTGCGCCACCCACCTATACGAAATGTTCTGGAAACCTGTCAGGATCTGTCAAACGGTCGAGCAAGTGTCACGTGTACACGGTACGTATGTAGGAGAGACGAAGCAAGGTTATTTCTGCCTGAGGTATTAACACAGAAAACGAAGGCAAACTTAAGGACAACTGTGGAACAGGCTCGGCTTGGCGAGTCCCGATCTCTCTCAGTCTTTCCCCAACAGAAACGCAAAAGCTGGGGGAAACGGGAGTCCAGGGTGTTAAGATACGTATCCCCCCGCTCGGTCTCGGAACAAGGGAGGATAGAGCAGGGTACAGGAACTACTGAGGAGGAGAATAGGAATTGACGAATTCCATGCTGGGGACGGTAATTGTGTATGCACGTACTGTAGCCGAGGGTCTAGAAACTGAAACCCCAATGACTGATCCATGGATAGTCGTGTCAGGTAATGAGCAAATGGGCCGAGGTATCGTTCGATCTGGGGATTAGAAAGGTACATAGGATTGGAATTAGGACTGACCACATGTTCGCTGTAGGGCTGGACAAGGAAGAGAGAGATATGTTGAAAGGGTCTTTTACATGAACACGAGAACGGAAGATTCAACAATTATCTAGAGGAAGAAAGATCATCTGAGATTCTGGATGAGATATCAAGGATTCAAGCACATGGCATGATATTATCGGGATTTGACGGCGTCGCAATGATGATTGAGCCAAGGCATTCCTGTTGTTGAACAGAGATCCAAGCGTATCGAATCGAAGTATGCACTGTACGGTAGAGGCTGTGCACTGGCTGATTGATGGAGGACGTTTAGATCTTTGAGATAAGCGTTTGGAGCGTCGACGTCAAAGGGCAGACAGACAGGAGTCAGTCTCGGCATGCCCGGCGTACAGTAGAAAACGGTGCGGTCGCTTACTCAACCAAGGTACAGTACTAAGTTGTATTGATTTACAAGTTTATAACTGCATTGGGCTCAATTTGCCACTACAACAAGTAGTCAATGCGAATTCATGTCTTTCGCCGTTACTTTGTGCGATACAGTACTGTACTACAGTACCGGAATACATGCAGCGATTTTGTTCATCCACTAAAAAGTTCATATTAGTTAGTGATGACCTCTGTTATCGGAATCTCAGGACAGTCATGTTATGCCAGATCCAGTAATCCACTCTGGCCACTCCAGCAAATAGCATCGTGCCCGATTGCAAGAATTAGTGGAGCTACTGTACCGAATTTTTGAGCCTCCCGAAGGAAAGAAAAGGAAAAAAAAAATCAAAATCGACGTCGATTCGATCCAACCACCAATAGCCCGAGCTCCAGGCGGCTCCGGCTTTTCTTGTGGGAGCTACCCCCTGCAAGGCACGACGGGCTTCCCTTTGGCGCCTTGCCTCTTGCAGGTTTGCAGGGCTAGATGTGCGACTGTTTTAGAGAAGAAGTATTCTTGCTAGCAAATTGTTAGAGAAAGTACTTGTCAAAAAGCAGGGATAGAAGGTTTGCCTCCAAAGGGGGGCATCCAGCCGAGCCCCATAATTGATTGGAGCCGCCAAAAATTGTTGGGGAAAGGGTGGGTACGGATCTTGAAATGGAAGCAACGAGGAAAAACGTGTTGAGGAAAAAAGGCAGGAACAAGAAAGTCGTGTGTTCGACGTCGACCTACAAGACGGGACGGACCCAGGGCCTCAGTCACAATCTCAATCCCCAGTCTTGGCCAGTTAGTTCCTTAGTGCGACTGTACTGTGACTGATGAAGCTGGAAGCCCCGAGCAACACGACGTCGCCCATCAATTGTCGAATACGCTGCGGCGAAATGGTCAACACAACAATTTGAGTCTATCATGGGCTGATTTAATGGCATCATATTTGTGTTCAAGGGTCAGGGCGTATGGAAGATCTCGGTATCTATCTCAGATGAGAGCGGGGGGGAGATAGATATCGTAAGGTATTGATTGTAATCTGATATGCAATGGCTGTCAAACGTTGGAGCACTTACAACTAAGGACTGCCTTATGTAGAGCTCTGCACTGCAGCCAGTGACTTACAGAAGACGATATTATGATCAATTGATCTCGGTACCGGAATTGAAAGATCTAGAATTGTTGAAGTACTTTGCTGTATGTACTTTCAAATTTGTCTCGCTTTGCCCGATAAATCAAAAGTCCTGATGATCGTCAAATTCCCCATGATATCCCGTGTTAGTGATTGCCAACAAAATAAAATCACTTTCTCTTTATTCATGATACCTTCAGTGCTGTACAATATGGGATCCGGGCATGGATGGATCGTTACTAGGAAGCTGTCGGAACGGAAAGACGGGACTGGTCCATACCTGCCTTAGACTGGCATTGATGGTCCCGTCGGTTAGGTTAGGTTGTGATGTGATGTGAGTTGCCTTTTTTTTCTCGTCTCTTTTCCGCCCGTCCATATCCCCAATGGATTTTTCCCCCTTGCAACTACAGTAACGGTGGGGGTGTGCCACATTCGCCAGATTCAACCTCCAACATTCACACTCACGTCAAGGGAACCTGAATGTCAGGGTAGTGGCATACACTTTTGATAACGTGAACGTACCATTCGTTCTCATCAATCTTCACAAGCAAAGAGCTCGCTCGATTGAATCGCCGAGGTTTGCGAGGAGCAGTATCAAGATTGTATCAAGATAGCTCAGACAAAATTGAATTCTGCCTATCAGTCGAACTTCAACAGAATACAAGCTTGCCCCAACCCCAACTGAGTGCTTCGCATCACAGCATTGACGAGTTCACAGTAGGTACCTTCCTCCCATCGCTTCGTCTTGTCTTGCCTCATTGTCACCTGATACTGTTAATCATTGTACCTTACCTCTTGGAGCTATCTGAAGCTCATTTGCCTCCTTCAGGGTCGTCGATTCACAAACCCCAGCTCTTCTTTTCGTGCCTCCCCCAACCTTGAATTCGCCGCTGCAACAAGGGTTACCCATTAAGCGTCCATCAAGGCTCCACCTGGAACCTAGAACTGGACTTGTCTTTTCTTTGCCTCCTCACTGAGAGGTGCTGTCCTGTCTTTTCCACCGCAGAGACCCTCCACTCACTACCTCCACTTGTCTCACGCCTCCTACCTCACACCCACCCGATTTTCACGCCCCTCCCCAGTCTCTACCGCTTCCTCATCCTCTTCGCCCAGCTCAGGCGAGGGTTGGATAGTATAAAGCCCTTTTAAAGCCCTCCGCCCCAACCCGACTTGAAATCTTTCTCTCGAACAAGCTCCTTCAATCCTTTTCCCTCTTGGCCTCATTACCCTTTGTTTAGGATATTTGTTATCCTAAAAAGGTTCATTCTTACCCTTCACTCTTTCGAGTAACCATTGACTTTTGGTGCTCGTGTGTTGGGACTTGTATATTCGGGTCAACGAATTTGCCAACACCTATATCCAATAACCCATCGGCAACTCAATCGATATGGCGACAGCTACTGCTGCGGGCAAAAATGCCTCGCCATTCCCTGATGGCACCAAGGACTATGTCCCTCTCCGAGCCGGCGGTCCCAAGAAGGACATCAACAAGCCTCATATTGCCGACACTCCTATGACCTGGAGCAACTGGCCCCAGCACATTAACTGGCTCAACACAACACTTGTTGTTTTCGTTCCCTTGATGGGTTTCATCTCCGCCTACTGGGTTCCTCTCCAGCTCAAGACTGCTCTGTGGGCTGTCTTCTACTATGTCCACACTGGTCTCGGTATCACTGCTGGTAAGTTTAGGCACCACTGCCACCTAAATGTATAACTCCTGAATTTGAAACTTACAAACTCCAGGTTACCACCGAATGTGGTCTCACTCTGCCTACAAGGGCACCACTCCTCTTAAGATTTACCTCGCTGCCGTTGGCGCCGGCGCCGTCCAGGGCTCCATCCGATGGTGGTCATATGGTCACCGTGTTCACCACCGATACACCGATACCGAGAAGGATCCCTACTCCGTCCGCAAGGGTCTCATGTACTCTCACATGGGTTGGATGATCCTCAAGCAGAACCCTAAGCGCCAGGGCCGAACCGACATTACCGATCTCAACGAGGACCCCGTTGTCGTTTGGCAGCACAAGAACTACATCAAGTGTGTTCTTTTCATGGCTCTGGCTTTCCCTGCTCTCGTTGCTGGTCTTGGTTGGGGTGACTGGTGGGGTGGTCTCGTTTACGCTGGTATTCTCCGTGTTTGCTTCGTCCAGCAGGCTACCTTCTGTGTCAATTCTCTTGCCCACTGGCTCGGCGACCAGCCTTTCGATGACCGCAACTCTCCCCGTGACCACGTTATTACCGCTCTTGTCACCCTTGGTGAGGGTTACCACAACTTCCACCATGAGTTCCCTTCGGATTACCGCAACGCTATTGAGTGGTGGCAGTACGATCCTACCAAGTGGAGCATCTGGCTCTGGAAGCAGCTTGGTCTTGCCTACGAGCTGAAGGAGTTCCGTGCCAACGAGATCGAGAAGGGCCGTGTCCAGCAGCTCCAGAAGAAGCTTGACCAGAAGCGTGCTACCCTCGACTGGGGTATTCCTCTTGAGCAGCTTCCTGTTGTCGATTGGGACGACTTCGTTGCCCAATCCAAGGCTGGCAAGGGTCTTGTTGCTATTGCCGGTGTTATCCACGATGTTACCGACTTCATCAAGGACCACCCTGGTGGCAAGGCTCTCATCAACTCCGCTATTGGAAAGGACGCCACCGCCATCTTCAACGGTGGTGTCTACCTCCACTCCAACGCTGCCCACAACCTTCTGTCTACCATGCGTGTTGGTGTCCTCCGCGGTGGTTGTGAGGTTGAGATCTGGAAGCGTGCCCAGTTCGAGAACAAGGATATCACTTACATGAACGACTCCGCTGGCCAGCGCATCATCCGTGCTGGTTCTCAGGTCACCAAGATCGTTCAGCCTGCTGCTAGTGCCGACGCTGCTTAAACAGTGGGACAATCATCATAACGACGAGAGGATGGAAAGGATAAACAGGGGAGATGTGCAATATCAGGAATATGAGGAGCGTCATGTCATATGAAGACATGTCGTCGAAAGGGTGTGGGGATACAGTCAGCCACAGTCACATGTCAGAGTTATGAACTGTCGTCTGACGCCACACCCATCCTGAGGAGAAGGATACCAAAAGCACAGGACGTTGTTTTTTTAACGCGAAAACATAAATTCGACTCATGAATGGCGTTGGGGGGTTTCTTTTTTAAGACTACTTAGCTTGCATGAAATACCAAGACAGAATGTCAAAACATACCGATGAGTTTATATGGACCAGCAATTGGCTCCCAAGACAGTATGATTACTCGAAAATACAACTTTTTGAATATTACCAACTTTCCCGATATGAAATGTGATGCAGCTCTGTATTTTTGTTGAAGTAAAGCTGAAGGATAACCATATCATCCCGCTGTGATGATATACGTAGTGACATGTTAAAAAGTTGAAGAGTCACCTCTTGCATACCTTATCCTCCACCTGTGTGAGGCGCTATAAGAATTGATAGTCTATCTTACTACAGTAATGCTCCAGTTCATGAAGGCTTAAATTGAATACACTCTAATTGGCCGTCTTCCAACGTTCAAACTCATCTTTCAATGTGACTAAAATTGGGCTCGGCAGATCTTTCGGCTCTCCTGAGAATCCCCGGGGACACCTGTCAAGGACGATGGTTGGGGGCAATTTACTTAGTATGACTATAAGTGCACTGAGATATCTGCGTGCTGATACTGTCCGCGGCTTCTATGTGGCTCTTCTCATAATTTCATTGATGGACGTCTCTGTGTTAGCTTTATCACCTTCCTGTATGGCAAAGGCGTTATTTGCAGCTAGCAAGATAGCGGAGAGCCTATTTTTTCGTGTGTTCTTCTCCTTTAGCATATCTCGAAAGCAATGCAGAACAACACGGACGCTTCTAGTGCTGAGTGAATATCTGTATTCTTCGGTCCCGCCGTAGTGAGCTTGGGAAGCCAAGCAATGAAGGGAATCGCTACATCGGGACACGTGCTTCACGTATACTCCATCGTGTCTGTTGGTAGCCATGTGATTTGGTTCAAAAAGTTGATGTTACAGCTTTCAGTCACGGTAAGCTCATGGGGTAGCCATGCGTGCTTTCTGTACTGCCAGCTCTGAACTCTTGGCCCATGCGCCATTGGGTGTCTGACGATAGCACAGTAGTCGTCCATCATCGCCCGTGCTGCCTAGGATTTGACCATCATCGTCAAAGCCCACACGCCACACTGGGGTGCGGTGGTTGTCAAGCTTGGATATCTCTTCGAACTTGTGCTTGACCTGACCTGGCTGGCCCGACCATTGTCTATCGTTGTGAGAGCCTGACTTTGCTAGACTTGCGCTGAGACTTGAGTTGTGATGTTGGTGATAGCTATGAGAGGGCTGAAGTTGGGGCGTCGTCGCCTGTTTTTCTGTTGGCGTCGCAGTCCCATTGGTTCTTGCTTGCGGTGTAGAGTCTCTTGTTGATAGGTGAGGAGTAGACCGTAGAAGATCAGTTGCAGACCATGATTTCCCATCGTCGTCTGAGTAGGGTGTCTCAATGCGGAAGACACGCGCGTAGCCGTCCTGACAAGCTGTTGCTATAACATCATAACCTTTGATGTTGCCTGGTGCCCATGCTACATCGCGTACCAATCCTCGATGACCAGATAATTCTACAGCAAGATAGAACTCCTTTTGGGTTTGCTGAACACCCATGGATGATGCGACAATATCGCGTGATCGGTAGACCTTGACGGTGTCCATCGCAGCGACTACAAGACCGAGAGAGTCTGAAGGTACGCCTGCTCGCAGAGCTGTATAGCAGGGTTCTGGGTTTGGGTCGAAGCAAACACGGAAAGCTAGCTCCTCTCCTCTGTTAGGCTTTGGCGCAACGCTGAACTCATCTATGGATGCATATTCAGAGAGGTTCTCAGGCTGATCGTTCTCATATACTGTTAGACGGCCATCAGTTGCAAGAAGAGCAAGGTATGTATGCCTAGTCTCTTCATTATGCTTCATTGAGAAAGATCGGTATGGAGCTTTGTTAGACCGTGTATCAAATGCTGGTTTTCCATTGCCAGCACGTCCAGTGCAGAATCTTCGACCAGGTGCAGCGGAAGGGTCCTCAGCCCAGAGACGAAACCAGCCTTCAATGCCAAGGGAGGCGATCAAGTTGGGATACACGGTTGCAGGAAGCCATTGAATCTGGAAATTGAGGGGATCCAAGGTCAGTATGCATGTGCGACAGAATGACACAGAGAGAGAACAAATGATAGTTTGGAGACAAGGGGGAAAGGGAGCTGCGTTACCTCTAGAATCTCTCCGCCATGCGCAGTCCAGGTATCGCAAAGACGCCATGTGCCATCCTTGTGACGGTTGAAGACGCGAATCTTACCATCTACTGATCCGGTTGCGCAGCGGTCGCCATAAGTGTTGAATGCGACGGCTTGAACGAGATCTTTATGGCCGTGTTGAAGGTTGAGGTCGAATGCTGGTGCTTCCTCGCCGCCTGGTGAGGGGGGGATAGAAGCGCTCATTGTGTATAGAACGCCGAGACTTGGAAAATGTGGCGTCTATGATTAATTATGCTGTGCTTGTACTATGAGTAAGGTACGGTCCGATATCGTCGCGTGGTGTCAGGTGTTGAGGTCGGCGATGTTGTGTTGTGTTGTTGACAAAGCTTCACAGCGGCTCAATTGAACTGGAGGTCAGCTCGGTACGTACCGAAGCTGTCCCGTACTGACTGTCAAAATGCAGGTTCCCCGCGTGCCTGATCTAAAAGACTGTCCAATCATTGTAAAGCATTCGAGATGGATGTTGATATATGATATATTGGGTAGAAGTCATAGATAGATCTACTGCCAGGTCCTGACAAATTCAATTCATAGCAGTGCATTCCCATGGTGAATGGTCATACTCGGATGTTCTAGTCGTTCATGGTTTCGATGGTATCACCAAGTTTACCCAGACGACAGCTTCCTATCGACAAGGCGCAATAGATGAATGCTGATGAAATGACGTCTGTATCTTTGCTACGACGTATTGATCCCTCACAACATCGAGAATCAATAGATTTATCTCTTGGTTCTTCCCTGCTCAACGCTCATAGGAAGACATGATCATATGAGCAGTCATGATAACATTAGGTGGTAGCTCTCTACGTTGAGCACAAGAAGGACAACAACCGATTCATAACAATAAGAAAGAAAATCCTTACTATAGATTAGACTCATTTCTTTGATACCAGTACTTTATTTTGACCGACCTCAGTCTACTCTCTGAACAAGAATGAAATTCACACTACAAAGGTCATCCATCATGAGGACTGTTCAGGGATCAATTTGGGCGTCGAGTTGCCCCACAGTGATTTGTCCCAGTAGCGGCCCCACAATCATTAGGGACTGTAGAGCTTCTCAGCCTCGCCAAACTTGAGAGGAACCTTGACCTTTCTTCCTCATAACATCGCGTGCCACCAACTTATGATATATCAAATAAGATAATACACAATGGCTCACCTCTTAAATCCTCTAGCAACAGCATCTCAGCTATATCACAAATCATCCTTCTCATCTTTGCCCCAAGATCTTCAAGACACAATCTTCATCACTTCGCAATGCCTCACACAAGCTGCTGGTCAGCTCTTAGAGCTCCCTCAATCTGTTACGGCGCAAGCCAACGTCATTCTGGCGCGTTACTGGCTTGTTGACTCACCAATGGCCAATGAGTTTAGTGTAAGTTCTTGATCTTCCCAAGGTCTCTTTATAAGTATCGGGCGGGCGATACTGACTCGTGCTTCAAGGACACATCTGCTGCTGCTCTCTATTTGGTTGCCAAGATGGGACCTCAACCCCGGTCATCACGCGACATATCAAATGTTTACGCTTACCTCTTATCTGAGAACTCATCTTTCATGAACATCCAAAGTAGTCTCAAGAATGACCCTAGGTCCTATTACGTCCCCGAGGCCGACTATCACAGCTTTCAGACTCGTATCCTTGCCATCGAGGCTCGAATTCTCTACACGCTTTCATTCGATACACACGTCGCATTGCCTCATCCACTTGCAATCACTTACCTGCAGACACTTGACTTCTTAGCACAGCCCAAGTCCATTATATCCCTGCGCACAATTCAATACCTGAACACGGCTCTTCTCTCACCTCAGATGCTGTATCTCACTCACCAACCCCATGCGCTCGCTACTGCTGCTATCTACAACGCAGCTCGAGATGTGGGTGCCAAGATGCCGGAATGCGAATGGTGGGAGGTCTTTGACGTTGACCGGGAAGAGCTCGGGTTCCTTGTTGTGGGAATGCGAAGTGCGGAAAACTATCTGCGCAAATTCAAGGAGGAGATGCCTGATATCAGCACGGGTATGCCCACTCGAAAGTCGATAGACACGGAGCTACAAAAGAGGGGTGTGGGAAGTGGTAATGCTACTGCCGAGGTCGATGAGGAGCAGCAACTCATGGATATGATGGACAGCAAATGATTGCATGCTTTCGTCCGACGAGTTATTTGCTCGGTATCGCAATCGGTCCTGCTGCAGCAAAACAGATGGAGACGCCACCGTTTCGCATGTCGCGTGTCAGCCAAGACATGACCAATGGGCCGATAGAGTACTGTTGTGGCTCTGTATGTCAAGTCGAACTTGAGAGTATCAGGCCATTATTTCGAACTTTATCGGCTGAAGTCAGCCCGGGGGAACGGCAGTGACAGATAGAGTCCAAGTATATGGATCAAATTGTCGAAGTGCGGCGTATCAACATGGATCTTTTCAGGAACTTGCAGAAATCTGGAACCCGTCACGAGCGAGCGAGTGAGGGAAGAGGACACAGTACAACGAGAAAAGAGACGCAGAACAACACATCGGCATGTGGTGCGCTCGCGGAAGGATGAAGTCTCGAGAATTGCCCGACATACATTATCCATTGATATGCATGCACGACGGTTGTTGCCGGCTCTCCGGTAATCAACATCTGCAATTACCTACTCTTGTGTTTAAGCAGACGAACACGCATGACAATAAAGTCTATAAGATTGAGGCGGCACAGCAGCCTTGTCTTTGCATCTGCGACCCAGTTTATGGTCCTGAATCCTCCATGTGACACCTTGAGTTTTACTTTTCACCCCACGATGCACAATATTGGAGCGCCATAAGCGGTTGTCTAATAGGCTCCCCATAGTCAAAGTCAAAGACCAAATATTCAAACAAACTTGCATATCTAGCCAAGTTCAGGGCTACAAGGGCCAATCTTTTTTTTTTTTCGACCCAGCCAACGATTTTAGTGACATGCGGTGAAGAAAAGGCTAGGCTGGAGGTCCAGAATCTGATCCCCAATCAGCCTTGAAGGCATCGTGGGGATGAATGCGGGGATAAAGAGCTAGAGCGCTAACCCACGCTGGTGTCTGTTGGGATTTGCTCTCAACGTTACAACAAAGTCTCGTGAAACTTGACTATGATGTAATTCGCAACTCTGTCTAGGAGTAGGGCGTAAAGGGCCGGGGTAAAGGATCCAGCTCAAACCCTGGATATCTGAACCAGCCTCACTCAAGTGACGGGTGTGTTGTACAGTATACGGAGTCACCGCACTTGCTGGTTAATTGGTCTCTTCGGATCTATGGAGGAAACATGGATCCTATGATCACTCATATCAGATACGATGGAGAGGATCACAGAAGAGCCTCTTAATTTTCAACAGTTTGTGGCGTTCCGGCGGTAACACCGATATCAAGAAGCGACCAACTCGATCAGACGTAGCGTTGAAAAAGCTTATCTTTATCCACGGGAGAAGCTTGCTAGTTTCGTATGTACATAAGCTTGAATGCTCGAAAATTCTCTCTCGACATGGAACTACCTATTCGGGTTCAAGGCGAGGCCGGTTAGAACGGAGAGCGATGATATCCGGTCCACGGCCAATAGCAGGGCATTCCAAAAAGTTGTCGGTGTTCCCATTGGAGCGAGGACCGATCGACAAGGTGAGTCGCGGCTTTTTTTCTTTTGTCTCCTGGCACGAAATCTTGGGGCGAGGCGAGTGATTGGATAAATGGATCCAAAACTGGAAATACTGGGAGGCTCCAGTTGGTCTTCTAGAAGCACACACACCCTCTTCCGTCTTAGCCGGGAGTTTTGCCTGCACTTTCTTCGTGTGGAGTGATGAGAGATCCACGGATAATGAAGACAGTTTATGGTTGTCAGCCAAAAGAATTGAAAGGTTGTCAACTTCAGATCAACGGGATTCACGTGGAAATGGCTTGAGACAAGCCGAATAGTTGCTGGTGCACGAACAGTTGGCTTCACTGTCGAGTGTCTACATTCAAATGTCCAGGCTGGGCACCCCCCACTGGGGAATGCAGAAACCCTGGGACTCTTGGCGCAGGGTGCAAGAAATAACCCGGCAGATATATGGAGTCTTTACCTGATCGACTGACTCCGTATTTCGTTCCTCATGCTGCTACCCCGAAGGCCCCCCATACATCGCTGGTACGTACATCACGGAGACAACGGAGACGGGGGTGCAAAGTGCACTAGCTATCGTGTTGCCGTCGTTGGTGTACCTTCACATCGTGGGGCAAGCTGAGGGTGTTGCACAGTAACTTGTTACTCCTGGCTCCCTAGTCTGCCGTAGGTCCTGCAAAGAAAATGGCTCACTTTGTTTAGTTTCGTGGACCTCAAACTGGTGCATTCTCGCCGAGATGACGGGATACGTATCCTCAGTCGCAAAGGTATATTAGGGGTCCCCGTCTGTCGTTCCTGGACAGTCTTCTCTTCTCACCTCGTTCCATCCATCTTGCCTATTCATCTCTCCGTCTCTACCAATTCCTCACTTACACACACGAACTCTCTTCAAAATGCCCGAGTCCACCACTCCCCAGGTCCCTGCCGCCTTCGGCAACAACAGAGGCATCAAGTTCTCTTTCAAGACCGGCAACGCCCGTTACCAGTGTGTCCTCCAGGACCGCTCCGCCTAGTAAGTAGCTCTTGATTCTTTACTGCCAGTCCAGACCAGGGACTAACCAGTTATTCAGTGAGCGCACCAAGGCTTCCCGCCAGAACTCTTCCGACTCTGTCTCTTCCACCGAGTCTACCAAGACTGAGAAGTCTTCCCACTAAATTCACCTTGGGAGAATACGGGACCATGGCACCTTGGCACAAACCCTTCAATCAAGCCTACCTACATATGTAAGGCTTCGAAGGGAACAATGGTGACCGAAAGCAAACAAAATGGGGGGAGTTTATTATACCACAATTATCTGGCATTAGCGACGGTTTTACAGAGCCATTTGGCGTCTTAACGAATCAAAACAATATTCTTTTATGGTTACCATTTTTGAGGTTGCTGTCTACTTTTTGAATGTGCATTGCATGCTGATATGGACCTCAAGCCAGCATTTTATCATCCATCAATAAGTGATGCGCCGTTAAAAGTGTGAACCACCAAGATAATCAGGAACGTTTTCCAAACTCTGGGCGCCCAGACAATGTTACCCAGTTAGAGAAACGAAATGACAAACTGACAAAAAGGTGGATTTTCCTGTTCCTGCTCCATCGGCTGCAAGACCCCGAATGCCAAGTTTTTTTTCTCTGGCTGCTCAGTGCTTCACCTCCATGGAGAAAAAAAAAGAAACGGGGCGGCTATGTATGGTATGGATCAGTATCGTATCTCTCTCGGTGTCTCGCCTTTTCACCTAGATGGAGCCTTCACCTTCTCCACCGCCCCAGGATCCTCTTTTGCCTCTATGGTTGGCATCAGCATCAGGATCAAACGTCCCGGGTTTCCCATCTTATCCACAACGGAATTCGAGGACTGTCGGCGGTCGGTGATATGGAGTTCCGGCGGCTGTGGCGATCGAGGCTGGATCACGGTAATTGAGCGACCTCTGTCAGATTCAATTGTGTTGCATTGTATCGGAAGGGTCGGTCGGGCCGGTCAATTGACTGTCTTGCTGGACCGGGTGTGTAGCAAAGACATTGTGTTCGGTACACTCGGATTGTACATCACTTTTGTCTCACTTCTACTGGGAGATTCGTGGATATGTATAACCCAAATTGCAGACCGAGTATTGCTTTTACTTTACTGCGCTTTAGAAACATCAAATTTATTTTCAGTTTGGCCTGACAGAGGAGGATAAAGTCTGAAAGGTCGTACGCCATGTACGACAATATCCCACCTGGCGTCGTCATATCGTGCCTGGCTAACAAAGCCCGACGGGTGAATCATGTTCGGCCAGACGTGCCAGGCTGACTCGAGCAAGGCAGACGATATGTTCCGACAATCGGTGCCGCGCCATCAATTGATGCTCCTCATCACCAGATTGATACGTACTCGTAATGAGTACTCGTCTCACATTTAGGCTACGAACAAACGATGCTGCGAATACAATGACGTCTCTCAGGTAGAGAATTTCAGGGGCTTATGAGCGCCTCTTTTTGTACTAACGCTTATTATATTTTGAGTTCCTGACATTCACTTTACAAGTTTGACGCGACAGAATAAGGTAAGATTCTTCGAATGTGGGCGCTTTTGTCTCAGTCAAAGGTTTGTTGGCTGTGAGTTAGCAGTACAGTGCGTAGGCTTTGTGTTGTGCATATCACACACATCACATCGCACACGTCACGGTCACGCGCTCTCTGTCTTCCATCCGCAAGCGGCGGTCGAGGATTTGCTACCATTGATTGATTGAAGATGGGAGAAGAGCAGACGAGATACAATACAACACGATATCATCCAATTCGTATAAAGATTATCGATTGAAGAATAGCTGCATTCTTATTTTATGTCTTGTACATGCATCTCCCTGTCAATCGAATAAACATCAGCACAGCCCAGTTGATAAGTAGAGTACATCATCCAATGTAATGTATGTGTAGAGCTAGCCCGAGTCTGAGTCGTAATCGTAGTTGATATTTGACCTTGGGCTGAGCTTGTTTAAATCTTTCTTGTTTCCTTCTGAAACAAACCCACTCCCTCTTCGATTTCTATTTTCTTTCCTTCGTCCGGCCTCTTTCTTTTGCCCTCCTCACTCATTCCCCATTTGCCTGTCTTTTGCTGTTGGATCTGCAACAACCTACCAACAGTTCGACGTGATCGGTCTTTTCTGTCCGCTTTTTGAGGGGCAGCGCTTGGGAGATAGCGATGCCTCACCCTCTGGTGGCTACAGGTATGTTAAAAATATGCACAATACCCCCCCTATTTCTCTCTATTATCGTCTTTCGGTCTTTATTACTTGTTCCCCCTTTTCAGTCAAAGAAAATAGTCGTCGTCACGTCACGGGTTTAAGCCCATACCATGTGCTGCTCCTTATGGATTACCCCGCGTCGAGGCTTGCGAATCACAGCGCATTGTCTGCCTGGCAAAAGTCGCCTGAGCCACAGTCCCGAGGCAGCCTCTGTGGCAAAATCCATACCTTCCCATCCATACCTCAGGTGCCTTACAGCTGAAAAAGCCCAGGACTACGCAAGCTCAAACTTCCCCTTGAATTTGCCCCCAGAGTTCAGTTCGTCGCGTGTGTTTTTATTAATTTTGAACTTTTGGCAAGCTTCTTGTTCAATCGTCTTTTTCTTTTCTGCTCTGCGAAAAAAACAACGACTCGTGATCTTCTTCGTTTTCGTTTGCTCGCTTATACAGCAGTACAACTCACTCCCCACTCCACTTACGCCTCACCTACTCTTTCTCTCTTACATCCTCAGTCTCTCTCTCAATAGAGCAGACTTTGCTGTACAAAACAATGCCTAACCATGTCGTTCTGGCATCAGGTGCCGTAGTCGCCGTTTCGGTCGCTGTCGCCACCGCTGTTGCCATTTTCGAGTCGCCTGAAGTGCGACGATACGCCGACGATGTTCGCCGCAGAATAGCTATCGCTTTGCATTCTATCGGCGAAGGCATCGAGCCTCCCCATCGTGAGCCAAGATTTAACAGACCCGAGGATGCTGACGGCTTCCTCGAGTCTCGTGGTGGTGCTGAAGCTGGTGTCGATGCCGATGAGGAAACACGCCGAAGACAACGTGAGGAACTGCTTTACTGGAACTCAGTTATGTTGGAAAAGCAAGGAAAGGAACAAAATGAAAAGGGCGAAAACAGCCCAGTTGCGACTGAGCTGACACGACGAGGTTCTTCTTTCGACGACTTTCTCCGTCAAGATGATAGCGCTGAGAAAGGAACATACGTCTTCAACACTGGAGCTGATACCCGAGGAATTGATGAGGGTCTGCGACATCGTGGCGATGGTTCCCGCGGTTTCACCTCTGTCTACACCAACCCGTTTGCCGACGAACACCACATCGACTATGAGGAAGCCACTGAGGAGCCTGAGCAAAGCCGCGAGATTTCCCCCGCCGCCGATGAAGTTTCCGATATCTACAGCGCTACCACCCAGGACAAAGATGAGAAGCCCGCCGCTGCTCTCGTTAATACTGACCCCACCCCCGCCCGTTCCGAAACTGCCTCCACCGCTACCCTTGAAAGAGAGATCGGCGTTGACGAGTACATGACCGCCGGTCAAGAAGACCGCGACGAGGCCTACGCATCCATCCAGGCTTGGGCTCAGAACACCAGCACCGACTTTTACTCGCCTCTCCCTGTCACTCCTACCGCTCCCATGTCCGAGCCTGAGATCATCAGCGACGACGGCATGCTGACTCCCACCGACTCCGTTTCCCTTGTTGGTTCTGGTGAGGATGTTGCCAACGATGCGCAATCATCTCGAGAGGGCGAGACCGGCCGTTACTATGATGTCATGAGCGAGAGCTCTGGCATGGCTACGCCCGCCAGCTGGTCGGAGGTCGGCAGCGTCATCAGCGAGAGTGATGCCCCCGTTCCCGTGCGCCAATAAACTACATCGATTAGAAGCGTTCTCAGGTTGAATTTCTTTCGCATGTTTGGGGGAAAATACTGCTCAGCCAGATAGCAGACTTTGGCTTGGAAATCACAGAATATGTGTTACAGTGTATAGTTTCTTTGGCTTGTTCTTTTGTCTCGGAGTCGGAGTTCTGGTTTCGGTAGGACACTTATATCCTTAGCCATCTGGCTAATCTCTTTTCCTCAATCAATTCTATCACCTATCTTTGCCTTACTGCTCCCATATCTAAACGCCGTATATGCATGTGTATATCTCATTAGGTACCTAAGATTCGAGCTTCTCTTTGTAATCGCCCCAGAGCTGCTCAACTGGTCGTCCAACTAGCTCGGTCCAGAACGGTTTCTCTTCGTACTTTTGGATCCTCAACTTCTCGTTCAGACGACGAATAGTTCCTTTCCCGAACCGCTCCTCCAAATAGTCCAGGAAGTAGGCCGTCTGTTGGTAGCCTGCATCCCACTTCCCACTGCTCTCTTTTTTCCAATGCGGAGGACTAAGAAGACAATGAAGCCGTACCCAATCAGCGATACCCTCAATCAGACCGCCGGGGCAATGGCCATGGCCGTTGTACTGGAGGCAGTGAACAAGCTCGTGTGTGAGCACGCCGTTAATCTCGTCAGTGCGGCGCGAAATAGGATGAATGTTCGCAATGTAGTCTGTCGAGAAGTGAATCTCTTTATGGTCACTGTCAAGCTCAGATCCAGTGGTGTATGCTACTCCTGACATGCTACGAAGAATGACCGTGACAGAACGCGTTGTTGGAATTGTGGTGGTAGGACAGTCAGGCGATTCATAGAGGAGCGCGAGGACATGCTGTGCTGCTCTGGCGAGGCATTCTGCCGCGTTCACGGAGCTCAGAAAGACGGCTGATCCAGGATGCGAGAGGTCGCGAAGCTCAAGGCGGAGCTTGGGGACCTTGAACTTCCCGGCGCCGGAAATATCGGGGCTCTTCCGTGGACCGGAGTGAGTGGGTACTTGAACGGCGGGGGTCATGACCGGAGCTCGGGAGAAGAAGGAAGCAGCAGTTGGTACAGGAGTGACTGGAGGAAGATGAGGCATAGTAAGTCTTGAGGCTGAAGAGCAGGACAAATATATAATATGGGAGCTTTCAATTGGGGAGCC
This sequence comes from Fusarium cf. aywerte, assembly GCA_011034095.1. Taxonomy (NCBI): domain Eukaryota; kingdom Fungi; phylum Ascomycota; class Sordariomycetes; order Hypocreales; family Nectriaceae; genus Fusarium; species Fusarium cf. aywerte. The sequence continues at coordinate 1,011,449 of WETZ01000010.1, read as the reverse complement.
ACTGAAGTTAGCTGGAGTGTTTCAGTTTGAGCTTGAATGATGAGTTGTCGAAGCCTAAAGGGAATGGAATGGAACGGAGGGGTAGGATGAAGCTAGAGAAGGAGGCTTGCTTGAAGGTGATGAAAACGGCAATGAGAAGTGATCATAAATCGTGAAGTAGATTTCCGAGTTTGAATTGGAGAGGAATTCAATGGATGAAAGAAAAAATAACAGCTCATGTGTGTGTTACAAAGACATCATAATACAGGTAGTTAGTAAATATCATGAGTGAGGATGACCCCTCAGTAAACCTAAGGTAACCAGGGCCAAATAAAGCCTTGTAGGTAGGGAGCTTGGACCATAGTGGGCAGGTGCGTGCAGCCTCGATGAGACTTGGCGGGGCAATGATTAATGCCTGCCCGCCTCCACTGGCTCTTGCTTGCATTGGATATTGGGTGCATAGGCTCCATGGTTCTTTCCGCTTCTTCGCCGGGGCAACTGCGCCTAACATTGATTGACACCCAAACAGATAACAACAACCCACTAAACCCAGTCCAGTAGCACGCACTTGGTGCCACAACCATAACATTGATTTACATTGCAGCCTACTCAAGCCAAGACAACAACATACCTACTAACAACAACAACAAATAAGAGCTTTCACACGCTCTCAATGCGCACGTTTAACCAAACGTTTTCGCCGTTCCGATCCGTCGCCCACGAACTGTCTCTCAACTAAGTTCACAGGTATGTTCCAAGCTTGCGCTTTCCCCCCTTGTTCAGTCTCCAATCTCCCGACAAACACCACGCATGCGCATCACCATGATACGTATTTCTTCCCGCTGTGACCAGGAGGAGAAAGCTAGTACCGGCCTCCATCCCACTTCACGTTGCGCACACGTATTCATCTCGGCCCCTCCGAAATCATCAAATCTCTCTCTGACTTACTTGCGACTAATGCGACTTCAATTTCTAGATTCGTCATTAATAATCCATGGCCGACACAAAACTTACCGACCAGCAGGTCGCCGACCTCAACATCATACTGCGCGGCGATGCCTCTCTCGATGCAAAAGTCCAATATGTCACAATCATCAAGTCCGGTATCAAGCAGCACAATGTTCCCGAAGCGAGCGTCTCACAGCTGTTTGAAGGCTTGCGCGCCGCTACCACATCCCAGCACGCTGCTCTGGTAAATGCTGGCTTTACTGCGCTCAACCATCTTCTCACACGTCTCTCGCGTCAAGACCCAAAGCTGCTATCCAGAGAAGCAGCTCGAACCTTACCACTTGTTGTCGACAAGCTTGGCGACCAAAAAGACAAGTTCCGTTCCCTGGCCTCACACTCCCTCGTTACTCTCTTTGCTGTTGCGCCAGCCGATGTCGAACGATTTGTTCGAAACACAGCTATGGGAGGAAAGAATCCCCGAGCAAAGGAAACCTCAATGCATTGGCTTTTGCAGGTGAGTTACAGTAGCCCTAGTGCCCTTGTATGTGTGCTAATGGTGTACAGATGCATCAGGAGAATGGTCTTCCCTTCCGAGCTTACGTCCCCGTACTCATGGAACTACTCGAAGATGCCGATGGAATGGTGCGAGATGCCGCAAAGAACACTGTCATTGAGCTTTTCCGATCTGCACCAAATGCCGCCAAGTCCGATCTGAAGCGACAACTCAAGAACTTTAAAGTTCGACCTGCGATCGAGCAGGCCATTGTTAAGGAGCTCATACCAACATCCAGCCGCCCCGAGACGCCTGCTGCACCCGCCGAGCCCGCCCCGGAACCAGCACCTCGCAAAACGTTTTCCGCCAGTACTTCCTCGGCTGCCGAACGTCCCATTACTCCAGGAGTGGACACAAAGCCCGAGACCCTGGAGCCCCTCTACGTTAACACCAATCGAGAACTCGACGACATGATTAAGGAAATGGCGTGGTTTTTCGAAGGTAAAGAGACGGAGCAAAACTGGCTGAAGCGAGAGAATTCCGTCCATAAACTTCGACGGCTCATTGCAGGCAATGTTACTGATTTTGCCGATACCTTCCTGGCCGGAGTTAAGAGCTTGTTGGACGGGATTATCAAGACAATTACCTCTCTGCGAACGAGTCTTTGCAAGGAGGGTTGTGGACTGATCCAGGAGATTGCCAACACTTTTGGTCCTGCAATGGATCCTTTGGTTGAACAGCTTATGCAATGCTTTGTCAAGCTATCTGCAGGAACGAAGAAGATTAGTTCACAACTCGCAAACGTGACAGTTGACACTATTCTGAGCAAGGTTACATATACCCCTCGATTGATGCAGCACATCTCGTTTGCTAGCCAAGACAAGAACGTTGCACCAAGAACTTACGCTACAGGGTGGCTTAAGACCATTTTGAAGAAGGAGGCTCATCACAAGCACCATATTGAGCACACTGGTGGTGTCGACATAATCGAGAAGTGTCTCAAGAAGGGATTGGCTGATGCCAATCCTGCTGTGAGAGAAAAGACGAGATCAACGTTCTGGGTTTTCTGGGGGATATGGCCCGCCAGAGCAGACGCGTAAGTTAAATCAACCGTCTTTGGCAGCTTTCCAGACTAACGCAACATAGCATCATGGCCGATTTGGACGGTACTGCACAGAAACTCCTGAAAAAAGACCCCAGCAACCCCAATTCCTCCAACACAGCCGAACCAGCACGACCTGGCTTGGGGCTTTCTAAGAGTACTATGGGCACCAGCAAGCCCAGTATTCGAGAGGCCATGATGGCTCAGCGCAAGGCAAACGCAGCAAAGAACCTCCCAGCCAGGCCCGGCTCAGCCATGGCTCAGCTATCACCTGTGAAAACTACCACTACTACATCAAGCGCGCCCAGCAAACCTTCAGGAACCCGGTCACGACCAGAGACTGGTGGTATGTCAGGGGCTCCAATGCGGCCAACCAGGAAGCGGCCGGAGATGGCGGCGCGTCCTGCCACGGCTGGCCCATATTCTGTCCGTGATTTTGATCCTGGAAGTCCTGAGAGTGTCAGGTCCAAAACACCGAAGCCCCGAGAGACTACCCCTAAGAGAAGTGTTCCTCGAACGCGACCGGGACATGCTTCTCATGCCAGCGAATCAAGCTTAACATCACCTTCATCTGCCAGAACAGGTCTTAAACCAGCGGCATCTCCTCGAGCGAGTCCCACTAAGTTGAAGCAATCACAATCTGCGATGTTGCCTATGAGCAGTCCTTCAAGAGCTGACGAAGACTTTACTATGGTGGTTCCCAATATGGCCAACCTGAGAGCTCTGCAAAAGCCTGTACCAGCACGAGCGCCCCCAGTGCCTCAAGCCCCAGAAGAGTTGGTCACTCCAGTGACAGAAACCGCACCACAGGAGATCCCACAATCAGTAGCAGAGCCTATGGCCGAGTCTGCTCCCGAGCCAGAACCTAAACCTGAGACAGAAGCAGTCCCCACGCCTGTGACTGAACCTGTGACCGAGGATGCAGACCAAAATATGGAAGAGGTTGTCAAGCCTGAAGAGCCTGCTGCTGCTGCTGCTTCTCCAGAGCCTGTCGTTGAGCCCAAACCTGAGCCATCGGCAGTTATGCAGGTTGACCCTGTTCCAGCAGCCCCAGCTCCTACTCTCCAGGTCTACGAAGACCCTTTCACTGATGAACAAACAGCTCCGAAGCCAACCTTCAATCTCCCTGTGCTGGAAGATAAACCTGTCAATGCTGATGCGGCCAGTGTGCCCAATGGTCGTGCTCAATCTCCCGTGACCCAAAACGTAGAGGCTCCTGACAGGACCAAGCAAAGCTCGCGGCTGCTAGAAAGCGGTATTACCAGAATCAAGGCGAAGACTCTTGACGTGCATGGCTTCCGAAAGTTGCAATCTCTCTTGCGTGATAGCAAGGGCTTGTTCACTGATGATAAATTTGAAGCCCTTTTGATTGGTCTTTTCCAATACCTCGAGGACCCCTTGAGTGGGACTAGCCCCGAGAAGGCTCAAGATATCAAGGCTCAGATTCTTGCTACAATAAGGTTGCTCCTGAAGAAGGAACGCGACAATTTCCAGCCTCATGTTTCAAGGGGTCTTGAATCGCTCCTTGAGACGCGCAGTGCGTACGATATCCGCGCCCACATTGTCAGTGGTGTTGAGGTGTTGGCCGACGAGCTTGTTACTATTGGTGATGGCTCCGAAATCGTGGTCGTTCTCACTAAGCGTCTTCAAAATGTTGATAGTTCTGCCACTGAGGGTAGCCGTATCCTCAGCACTGGAATGCACGTTCTGCGAACCATGTTGGATAAGAGGCCCAACTTTGTACCCACTGGCACCGAACTTGGTCAGTTGGCTGCTCTTGCTGGTCGATGTCTCGTCTCCGCAGACTCAGGTGTTCGTATGGATGCCGTTCAGCTTTGCGTGGCTCTTCACGCAAGAGTAGGCGAGCAGGCCTTCTGGGACGCCCTCAAGGATGTTCAGGATGACCCCAAGAGCTTGATCACGTACTATATTGTCAAGAGACAGCGTGAGCAAGCTCCTGCAATTGCTGCTTAGTTGCAAGGAAAGACGACGATCAAGCGGCGTTCGGAGGACAGTGTCGGTTTGGCGTTGGATGACGGAGTTTGGCTATTTGGTTAGGATCGGATTGGTATTTTGGGATCACCCTTGTCAAAAACAGTGACGAGTCATAAAAAGGTGTCGAGTTTTCACTTCGATAATGCACTGGTGGCAGACATGACGTGTATTGATTTTACATTCTTGAATTGTGGCTATTGAATAGTTGCGCTGTTTATAAACGTCCTGACTGCTGTACACCTAGGTTGTTGTAATTACTTGCACGTTTTATATACAAAACACATTAGTAGAGAAAAGTAACATCATTGGTTGGACTGTACTTCTCCATGGTGTTCTCTTTACCTGGGCCGTCTTCGATGCTATCTTGATGCTGTCATATCTCGTTGCTCACTAAATCTACTTCTGCTATCATTATTGGCCTTCAGTATTAGGATCAGGGAGTTGTGTAAAACGTCCATTCTTGCTGCCATACAGCTGTCGCCCCTCCGGTTAAAATGTTCTGATCTCAATTGTAGGGTAAGCAACATTGACATGTAACGATGGCGACGTCAAACTTGTATTCATCTTTTCATGTACAACAGATATGCTATTGACATTAGAAATGAGGAAACATCTCAACCCAGGCAGGTGATATATAGACGCCCTGGGGAGCATTTCTAATGCTATAGAACGATTCAAAAACAATAAAGCCCCTTGCAGTCATGTATGTAATTAGTGTCAGCCAATATGCAACCATTGCGAGCAACCACGGCATCCAATCAGTGTTAGACGGATCAAGACCAAGTATTCGATCAACAACAGACAAAATAAAGTATACCACCAACGCACTTGCGATGTATAGGCAGCTGATAATCCATACGTTTCTCTCCAGCTCGCTTGGAAAGGTCCAGTTCCAGGCCGAAAGATGTATGCCGCTATAAATGCTTGACAAGAGCAAGAAGAGCCCGGCTAATCAGGGAAATTATTTGAAGAACCCCAAAAGACCGAACACGTTCTCGTTCTCCGTAAAGAACCTAAAGTTATTGTCTAAATTCCCCTTCCCTTCGCTGAAAGGCATAGTCCTATAGGCACGATCTAGAATGGGTCCGAATTCCGGCAACCGTGCAAGAAAAAGGTCTTGGCCCGTCTGAGGTCCCGGTTCGGCTTTTGGGTCTACCAACTCAAAGTGCCGTGTCGTCTCGTCCACTCTAATAAACTTGGCCGTTGCGGCTAGGGAGTTACGCTCAGGAAATGGGAAAGTTGAGAGGATGGCATCCTAGCGACAGAGAAACTCTTCCGATAGCAAGAGGGGAAGGTGCACAAATTCAGAATGGTATAAGAGACCGGAAGGAAGAATATCTCTAGGCCACATCTCTAAGCCTGTCTCTGGCCTCACCCAAGGCACTGAACGTGATTTGGTCTGTGTACTGCTTGGTTGCTCGCAAACGACAGATTCTGTTGGCCTCGTTGTCAAAGGCAATTCCACCCAGGTTTCAGAAGTTTCAGGTATGCTCTGAAGCGGTTGAAGCTCTTCGGTTCTTTGATCGTTGTCAGGGTTCGGCTGGGACGACTTTGGTGTCCCCTAGCCCGGCTATATCAAGTTGCCTCTTCTGGGTGGTGGTGACTGATCAAGGCTTTCTCGAGAGGGAAGTAAAGCCAACCTAGTCGACATGTTGGGATGAAATTGACGTTGTATAAGGAGGGCCATCTCCCCTCTGAAAGTTCCCGGTTTGATAATTTCCGGTTCCTACACATCAAGAGGTTTCTTACAATAGTCGGTCAGCAAAGAAACCACAGCTTAGTTCTTTTAACCCACTCTGAACCAACACAGGTAGATAAAAACGGCACACACTACATGAACCATGGTGTGGACTTCTAACAAACTGATGGGCAAGTTCTTGATCTTTCGCATGATGCATTGCATCACCATCCACATCACCTGGATTAGCAACAGTATCTTCTGGAAGTAGTCGGCTTTACTCTTATCACCAATCTTCTTCTGGGAGATTGGTATCCAGTGGCCTCTTTCGGCCAGCCATATCACGGTCTGGGGGCTTAATCTCACAGAATATGGACGGTTTGCAGACTCGAAGTACTGGAAAGCCCTGTCGTGGAGGTCAGGGAAAGATAGGATATCGTCCACGTTAACCCGAACACCGCCCATGACAATGAAAAAGGCGTACGTTAGATCGATGTTGAACTAAATAACGATATGTTAATATTATTTTGAGTAAGCTTTAGTTCGGGGTAAACACACATGATCCTTGTCTGGAGAATGGCTTCTCTGCAGTGCACAAAGCTTCGACTTCAGGCTCCAAGCCTGTTGTAGTTGGTCTGCTGCCATGTATAGGGAGATTTCAGGAGCGAATAGGGTAATCGCAGTCCACTTGAGCTTATAGAGCAACACACCGTGCCAGGCTGTTTTGATAGGAATGTCGAGGTGTAAAGCTGTATATGTACACGCGATAAGGGCCAAAACGCAACTCTGAAGGATAGCGAATGTACCTCGAATGTTGGGCGAGTCAACCCAGGCAGGAGCTAGCATGTCGTCCTAGTAATGGACTATCCTCCATGGTGGCTTACCTTGTGCAATCTGATAGATCCCATCCCTGTCAGACATGATTAGCCAGTACTGTCGTCCCGATGATCAAGTTGCGCATGGAAACAGGAGAAGATAGTTATTTCTAGGTATGAGGAAGAGAAGAGTACTTAAGATACCAAAATCAGGCCCGGGTGCTGAATCTGTGAAGTACCGAATCAGGCTGAGGCTGAGTATGCAGTATCTATAAATAATAGTTGAATAGTGAGCGTTGGTTGGGTCTGAGAGCAAGCCCTTCCCTTCTTCCTCTCTTTCCTCTTGGCTCTTGTGTAAGTGGCTTCCTTAGCTGTGGAACAGACATGGGACTGGCAGTGACTTCCTTATTCAGAGTTGTTCCGTTAGGTAAGAAAGAGGCAAGTAGAGGCAGGACAGATAGCTCAACACCATCAAGGGGGACACTTGCTATTTTAGGATTACTGTATGGCTTGCATATTGTTATTTCACAGGTGGCACCTGACGATGTGATAGAGACTTCGTGTGTTAACAAATGTGGCTGTAACGATATGACATTTACCGATACAGTTCTGAACAAAACGGCGACATGTTAAGCCCAATGATACAAATCTCGCATCAACGAGGTATGAGAAAGACACAGCCAGTACCCCTGAGAGTAAGAATAAATCGTAACGAGCAGCACCCTTCGCCAACGTTCACAAGTTAACCAATACTCCCCCTCCCCTATCATCAACCACGCACAGAAAAAAATGGCCAAAACAGCCATAGCCAGCAAAACAATGCAGGCAAGCAGACGTGAGAAAAGAATTGGATATCATTAAATGTCCTGGCACAAAAACGCCCTGTGGGTTGGATGACACATGCAAGCAAACCAGCGTCGACGCTCTCAAATCCAACAAGTGCCCGAAGAATTTTCTTTTTCTTCCTTTTCCGTGATAACCCTATATTGCGTCTCTGTAAGAGTAACCCAAGAACCCACAACTTGAGGGTCTCGGTCTCGATCTCGCGAAAGATGGGATACGGTCTTCGTAAGTCTTGTTCGTATAGATGTTTCGAGCTCTCTAAGCATCCTCGAAAATCGTATTACTGTTCTCAATGACAAACTGTATCGCAAGGTTCTTGGCGTGCATATCTGTCATCTCACGCTCAAGACTTGTGTCGCGCATGATAGTAGGTGCAAACACGACAGCCAAGTTCTTGGGAGACATCTGAAGGGACCTGTTAGTTACCAAAGGCAAGACGATAGTGATGTGTGCTACATACCAAGTTCTCGGGCTCACGCTTAGCAACGCGTGCAAGATGGAACATGAGAAACTCAAGACAATCACGATGGTGCTGAGGCATCGAAGCAAACGTCTTGCGTAGGTGATCGCTTCGTTCTTCTTCATCAACGATGGCTGTCCAATGTTAGCATTTCGTCGTCCTGTTCAAGAGCAAAATACCAAACTCACAATTTGACTCGAGAACACGCTCATACACATCGAACGTAAGTAGAGGTACTGGAAGCTTGCGGAAGTACTGCTTCAGTACACTGGTGACAGCAGTAATGTCCAAATCAGGGTCCGAGATGTCAAAGTTCTCGTCTTTGCTAAAGCCGTCCTTGATCATGTTCACCTGTGAATTTCCACCGGTCTTTCGGTAGATACCCTCTTGGTCCATACCCCTGAGTTCGACTTCTTCGATACATCTCGTCACTACACTGGGGATTTGTCGGCGCTCGTGCTCGGCCCGTTCTTCGAGATCCGAGCCGAAGAGAACTGTTGCAGGTTCAGCAGCCTCGGCGTTGTTCATAGTACCCGCAGAACCAGACTTGGGCATTGCGTTCTTCTTTCCGAAGAATCCAAAGCCTTGGCGCTCACGTTCACGCTCTTCTTGCCTCTTGGCTTGCGCTCCAGCTGCACCATGCTTATCATGCGAGGTGTGGCCGTTAGCAGGAGGGCCAGCTGGCGCTTCAACTTGGGCTACAGTCATATTGTAGGGCATGCCAATGTTCTCTCCGCTCAGACCGCCCTGTTGCTGCATTCTTTCGCGATCATTCTGGAAGGCAACAACGGCTCTGTTGACACCCTTGGCGACACCCTGGGCCAATCCCTTGGAGCCCTTCTTCCAGTTGAACTTCTTGGCCTGTCCCTTTCTGACCTGTACCACAGTAGGGCCGGCTTCGACGATGGGTTCCTCGTCAGCGGGAACCAGAGTGGCTCCTGTGGACAGGCTGGCAGCGTCTAGGTTAATTGATGAGGCGTTGAGACCCTTACCAGGACCATATATGCCCAGAGCGCCAGGAGACTTGATATCTCCCCCAATCTGTGACTTGAAGCGTTCTTGAATCTGATGTGTCAGATCGTTGTTCATGTCAGCAAGCTGTGCGTTCTTGGATGATAACTGTTCGAATTCAAGGAGGGCGCGATCTCGATCCGCAATAGCTTGATCCTTCTCTTCGCACAGCAAGTCCCGCTCTTCATGAAGCTGCTCAATGGCGGCAGACATGGCCGACTTGACCTTGTCGAGTTTCTGAACAAACTCCTTAATAGCGGACTCTTCCAAATCCCGAGGGTCTATGGGTGTCTTGGTCTCCTTGGCTCGCTCGACATATCCAGCCAACACTTCCAGCTGTCGAATCATAATCTCAGTCTGGGTGTCGAGAACAGAAACAGTCTTTCGCTTTTCCACAAGCTTCTTGTTAAGACTCTTAAGATCTTTCTCGGTAGTAAACTGCCTTTCAAGCTCCGCAACTCGCTGCTCCGAATTTCGCAATTGCCGTTTGAGGAAAGCAGGGTCGTCTCCTGATGTCAAAGACATGGGGCTGCTGATATCCTGCGCATGGTAATCATCAGCGACTGGTGTCCTGGGCCAGCGGGGTGATCCAGTGGCTCGTGTAGTTTCACTGATGCTCCTGGTGTGCCTGTTCCCTGGATGCATCTGGTGGGGTGACTCCACGCTGCCGGTGCGACCATGCCTTACCGCGTTAGAAACTCTGCGTAGTATCGAGGTTGAGCCTTCGTCAGTGCCTAGTATTCGTGCCATGTCCTCGTCCATGCTAAAGTCTCCACCGCTGCTCCATCTAGGAAGCTTTGGCGAGACTTTGGGTGAGCTGCCATCATCCTTGGAAGCCTCCTTTCCTGCGGCATGGCCCTTGTTATTCGGGGGTGCAGGTGCCGAACGCGGTTGCATGTAGGTGTCGGTCGTCTTCTTTTGCTCGGAAATGCTTCGAGAAGGAGTTTGACGTGTAGGTGTGGAGTCTTCAGGAGATTCTTGTCGGCTTTGTTGACGGCTGCTGCCATTTACTATCCTTCCTGTCAGTGCCTGTAAGCATTCATGGGATTCGGACAAATAGTTACCATTTCTACCAGAGGAAGAGGGAACCTCCTTTCTAGCAAGAGGCTTTGCGTTTTCTGGTCTGGAAGATGTTCTTGTTGATGAGTCCATTGATGCACGAAGCTCTTCCTCGTCTAGATATCTCGACTCCTGCGACGAGCGGGAGGCGGGCGTGGTAGCATTGCTGTCGGAATGAGGCAGACCACTCTGGCCACTCTTACTTGGTTGTCCATTACTGGTTCTCGCTGAGTTTGTCTCTGCAGGGACACCTGATGACTGCGAACTACTTCTTGAAAGCAGCTTCTTGCTCTTAGGGGCTTCTTGCAGCTTGAAGTCCTCGTTGGTTTGGCGACGGCCGCTCGTCTTCTGGTTCTTTTCATCAGTAGTGGGTGATGGTTTGATCGATTCCGGTCGCGAAGACTTAGAATGCTTTCGATCGGGAAGCTTGGGTGGAATGTCGTGTTCTGAAGTAGATGGCTGACGACCCTTCTCTTGGAAAGCGATATGTGGGGTTGAGGTACGGGAGTCGTTCCTCTTCTCAGATGGAGGCTTTGCCGTACCGAAATAGTCTCGATCCCTCGACTTGCTCTCCGCAAGGTTGTCAGAAGTCGATTTCGGTGTTGGGTGAGGACTTGGATCCAAAGCGACGGAGATGAGGAAGCCGTCATCGTTGGCGTTTTCAGTCCGAGACATCATGGTCGAATTGCGGTTGCTTCGGTAGGTCGTGGAGGGCAAATTTAAGCCGTCGGGCTTTCGTTCAGGAGAACGAGCTGGGCGTGAGCTGCTGCGAGATGACGACTCGTGACGGGTGTGATTCCGAGGCCGTGGAGAGAGCTCCGTAGCAGTGTCTGAATCAGGATCTACCCGATCGTTGGAGAAGGCGTTTGGTGGAATGGCATTCGCAGGGAGGGCGGGCAGTGACTTTTCTGTGATCATAGGTGAATGCTCTTTTTCTCTTGCTTTTGCAGCGGCTGCAGCTTTTGACTTTTTCCTACGCCTGGCCATAAGCGTTTCATGACAGCCCATGCAAAATATGCCTTGGGAAGTGCGTGCATATCGAAGGTTTTCGATTTTGCGTTTACAGTTGCGACAACGGAAACATGTGGCACAAAACGCCTGCTCCCCAGTAAGGATAGCTAGGTCTTCAATCTTATTGCCGCAGGCGCTGCAGCTGTATGTGCAGTTGTTGCAGATGAGAGATCCATCGCCGAGAAGTAGGAGGTTCGCGTCGGAGTCGAGAAGTGTGCCGCAGGTGTTACATCGAAAGCAATCCAGATGCCATCGGTTTCCGGCTGTTGGATGGTCAGCTATCTGTGTCAAATGACGGAATAGGATTTGTAACTCTTGCGGTGAAGTGTTGGTGACCGTCTCGGATCACCTGGACACATGGCAAGAAGTTTGCTACGCTCCGTTCTGTGACATACCTAATTCGAACGCTTTGCCTTCTTCGAGAATCTTTGCGGTTTGTTAGCAACCTACTCCCAAAATTCTCATGGGTATATCAAAGCATCTTACCTCTCCACAGCCTTTACAGGGGAAGACATCGTCGGTCTCCTGTTCCATCCCAGGGCTCTCCAAATAGTCGTCCACGATACTAGCCATTGTGGGCAATGTGTTGAGAAAAGAGTGACACTTGGTCTCGTAACTTGGGGCGAAGCGATCGAAATGTGGTGCCTAGAGCGGATACGGCATATAGACGCAGAATTGTTGCAGCCCAAGGTAGCAAGCGACACGACGCAGCTAAAGAGCAGGCGTCATGGACGAGGTCGTAACGGGTAGCAAAGGAGTCGGATCAAGGATCGCGGAGGGGGCCAGTCGTCGAGAAATCGGGTTGAGAAGGAAGTGTTGTGGCGGTCGGCAGGTGTTCGATCGAACGGGGTAGCAATATTTGTTGATAGCGTCGCACGGTAGTGCCCCTACTGAGAGGAAGACTGACAGGAACTTGAATGGGGATCAAATTCAGGAAGCAGTGGACAACCCAGTAAAGTCAGGGTAATAAGTCACAGTCGACGCCCAAGGCGAAAGCGAAAGCCAACAGCAAGCAGACGGAACCAAACCAAACCAAACCAGGGGGCGTGTGGAGGGTTTGATGAGGACAAGGGCCCAGGTTGAGAAACGGACTAGGGGTGTCTAACGATGGATTCGCTAGAATAACGTCGGTCGCGTTTGGAGAATGATGCTGTCTGTAATTGTAGATTCGACGTAGGAGGCAATGGAAGCGAAGAAATCTCGAGAGAGGAGCTAAGCTAAGCGATGGGTGATGAGCGATGTGATGGTGGGAAATGTCCCCGTCGATATCGTTACTGCAGGACGGATCGGCGTACAACGGAAAGGCCCAGTGAGTAGGTGGCTGTAAGATGGATGAAGTACTGGATGGGAAGTCCAAACCCAAGGCATAGAAAGACAACGACGTAACAAGATTCGAAGGGATGATGAATGACAACGAGCTTTGACTATGTTCGGGTCGGGAGACTATACGAAGGCAAGGAAATAAAGAGAGGATGAATTGGATCTGATCCGGATATGTCGTGGTCCTGGCTGGACCTGGACCTGGGGAGAGAGGATTGGAATGAATGGATACGTCGAGTGGGATCCGAATGTGGATGGGATGAACAGCCACTGGAGAGGGGCCGGACTCAGAGCTGGAGGTTCTAAAAGGGGGGGGTTTCCTTGGTCCCAGGGGATCACCCACTAACATTGAACAGCGAGAGGGGTCAAGCCCCAGGGGACCAGCACGCTAAACGGCCCCTAGCCGTTCCAGGCCTGGGCTGGCAGCTGCTTGGCTCGAGGTGATGGTCAGTCTCATCTAAGTAGGTACCTATCCATCTTTTGCAGACTGTGTCATTCACTAAGAGATGTTGAGTACCTACTTTGAGCGGTCGGGCTTTTTTACGAATAGCAGGGATTGTACAGTAGTATATACATCAGGGGCTACAGTTAACACGTTTAGTCCACACAACTACACACGCAATTGAATTTGTTGATTTGTCGTCTCGTATGGCAATACACTACGGTAATAACTGTCGGTAAGTAGGTACTCTGTAAGGTACAATGAACCTTGATTCGAATAAGAACGAAACGTATCCGCACATAGGCTGATTGGGTGTTTAAACTTCCGCCCTTCAGCCTATTCGATAGCTGTGGTCAACCGCCTATTGATTCAATGCCGGCTATAGTAGCTAGGGAGTCCTTTATTGGAATGATATTGGCCCACGCAACACAATTGAATTGCCCTTGGACACTTGATCAGGACTCTTTCACATGCTGACGAACTGACTTTGTGTGCGTTGCTACGGCATAGTCTAACTTAGATGGCTAGAGAAAGCTTGAGCTGCATAAAGGGGCGCTGCATGATTATTCATAGACCATGAAGCTGTCAACATCAAGTCGGAGACTGAGTCAAGGTCTTAAATTCTGTCGATAGGTATGTCATGTTGCTACAAGGCATAAACGCCAACTACTCTTTTGACCTGGCAAGAAATACAACCAGAGAGCTGAACATGGCTTTGATTAACAATCTCGTACGTTCAACCCTATCATGACAGCTCATCCCACAATCAATCTCTTTCCCAGAGACCGCCCTGAGACTAACAATGCACTTGAAGAAAACCACCAAGCCAGACGCCTTGCTAGCGTATGCCGCTAGATGCAAAGTTTAAGGGGCAACCTCCACCTTTGCTGAAGCTGGGGACGCACAAGGTAGGTCGAGTCGAGCTTTGGTCAAAGAAAGGCACAACTCTTGAGATGCATGTTAGAAGAACAGGAACAGGTAATGCAATCCATGCAATGCTGCTGCAGCAGCAGCAACAACAACAAAAGAGGCGCTTGTGGCGGCGGCGGCTGCATCATGGGGAGGGGGATGGGATCGAGCTTCTTTGCAGTGTCGATCCGATGGCAGCTCAGACCCCGCCGCTTAGAGGGATAGGATCACTAACAAGACATTGCTTTTATAGACGGCAGATGCAATAAGCAATACACAATACAATATTGAATTGCAATAGCGTGAGATAGCGGCACTGAGTTGTCAAAGGTATTGAAACGTGGAGGTTGGGTCCGGAATCCAAGAAACGAAGCAATGAAGCCAAATGTGTCAACTTATCCAGTGGCAAAAACGACTTGACAGGATTGGTACCAACAATCGATAACTGCTACAAACTATACATTGACAGTTGTACAAAGTCTCCTCCACCATCCGGATGCCCGCTTAACACGATGCAAGCAGCCATATAAATTAGGTTCAGTGCATATGTATGTCTCCAACCGCTTTGCTTTTTTAATTCCTAATTGAAGATCAACGGCGGGCAAAAGCAAAGAGCTGCATGGAGAATCGAAAAGTCGGTAAGCTACCAATAGTATTAAAAAGAAAGAAAGAAAAGAAAAGAAAAGGTGTACGTATTGTGTGCTTCGAGTTCCGCTGTTTCAGACAGACTGGTTGGGTTTGTGCTGTACACATATTTTGCCCACCTGGACCCGGACTCAAGGCATTGACGAAACGTACATCATGAAACGTGTGATGGGCTGAGAGGATCAGCTCCCTTGCTTCGGTAGAACACCGTATATCTGGATGTCAATGTTATGCGAGTAGAACAACACCTGGTTGTATCTCCATATGCAAAGTAACATCATCAGCCCAGGCGCGTTATGAGTTTCTCTGTACCTAGTTGGCCGATAAATTTTGAAGCCCATTCATCATGAAACCGACGACCCTGAAAGGATATTCAATGCAAGTGTGAGAAAGGGGCATAGTCAAGTGGACATGGCTGCATGGATCGGTTTCGAAAGCAGGGGTCCCGGTGGTCTTGACTGGAGCTTGTCACGACCACGTCCCTGGAACTTCAATTTCCCTCGAATATGAGCATCAGAAGTCTGATCTTCAACTTGTCAGTCAGTAAGCACTCAACAGTTAGTTCAGTCTAAGGGCTGACATTGACTGACACTTCCTTGTCACTGTCACTATCACTGTCAGCTTATAAAGTCAATATCACACTTAGCTAGTATCAAGTTCGTATCCAAGTATAACTATGTAACCTCCCTCATGCAACCCTTACGATATTCAGCCTTGTCGTAGAGAAGCTCACTCAGTCAGATGCCCGCGCCATGTCCAGGTTCCATCTTTTTTCACTGAGGTGATCACTTCCTTTGTCAGCCAGCGAGGCATATCTTGAAACTTCGGCTCCATAACGTTTGCCTGTTTCAAGTCATCTCTTCACAAAGCATTTTTCGTTACTATATCCTTTTGTGGCCATTTTCGCTTTACCTGGAATCCAGCATGGCCCCAGTACATGTAGATTGATATAAAATCTGACATTCCAAAACCATTTAGCCAATTTCATCAAGTTTCCATATTTGACTCTCACAGTCAGCGGCAGTATGACACAGGGCCCTTGATCTGCCACAAGGAAGCGCACCGGTAACTTACACCGAATTTTCAAATTGATCTCACGAATGTAACACCTGCAGCCAAGCATCGCGGTAATAATTCGTATTAGCTAGGCGTTTTCTATATGATCTCTCCTCTATGCACCAAGCCTGACAAGCTTTTCATCTCAAAACGCCGTCTTCGTGGTAGGTTTCCTAATCGAGCATCTGGCATCCCGGAGACCTTGCTCGTCTTGGCGCGAGACAACAGCAAGTGACTTAATTGAGTGACATATCACGGTGTTTTATATTCCCGAAGTCATGATACTCGCAAGCTAGTCCTTGTTGGAGCAGAAACGGAGGCAACAGATACGGAGCGGCTGAAAAGACTGGGCAGGGATATGTAACTGTAGAAGCTGATGGCTGATGCTCCCAAAGTGCCTCATATTGTCTCTGGGTGACACTTCAAACCTACATTCAGTAGCAAGCCAATTGCTGAATGAGAGGCCAGTGATCATAATAATGTTGTTATTGCATTTACAAGCTTAGCATACGAGATTACCAAGTTAATTACTATCGATCGTTGTCCCTAACTCGTTCTTCACCAACCAAGGTTGAAGTATGCCACTTTCGTACACTACAGAATGACTACGAAATGAGGGTTACTCTGAAACTTCACCTCCGAAGTTTGCTCTTCTGATAATACTTGATATATTCTGCTCGCTTCCCCCGACGATGTCAGCAGTGAAGGGCTTGAGCTTGATTCAGCCAGACCCATATGAGGACGACGTTGTCGCAAGATAGATTGACTCGATACGAACTACTCAAACTAAAACAAATATGGCAAATATACCCGCTCTATATGAAGCACTTTGAAACGCGATCGTAGACTTGTCATGGCGCTTACAGGTATCTTGGTGATGGTTCAAGTTTTGTGACAACGCTGGCACTGACACGTCTCATATCATGATGATCATGAACAGTGTGAACTTGAAATAATTATTTGGCCTTGATCGGCATGACCATAGCGGCTCCTTTGGTATCAAACTTGTGTGTCAACTTTTGTCTAACCCAGTAACGAAACATCTTGAACGCCCTCTCATCCGGTTTACTTCTTCTCGGCGACCATTCTCTTGACTTTGTCGAGCAGTAAAGAGCTTTCCCTACCGAGTTTCTTGTTGCCGTTGCGATCCCGCGTCTTGGCCATGGCCTTCTTGAAGCGCTCTCTCTCAGCGATCTTTTGCTCGCGCTCTTTTTGTCTACGCTCAAACTCGGCCCTTCGAGCCTCTTGCTCCTCGCGACGTTGCGCCGCCTTGGAAAGTTGCTTTTCATAGTAACCAGGTCGTCGGGTGCGCCGTCTGTTGCCATCACTAGTGGGCTCACCGACTGAGTTCTCCTGAGCCTTTGCCTCGTCTGCCAGCATGAGGTGTCGCGTGGGATGCATTTTCTCACCCTCTTCCTCTGGTTGCTTTGCCTCGCTAGCGTCTTCCTCAACGCCCTCTACCGGAGCCTCACCCTCGCTTGTCTTGGCTGGTTGCGCATTTTCTTGTTCACGAGCCTTGATCTTTGCATAAGCCTTCTTGACCTTTGCCTTATGAATCAGCTCCTTCTTGACCTTGGTAACTGTGCGACAAAGTGTAAGTATGTGATGAATGAAAAATTTCGAGGGTGAAAAACAGGAGAAGGCGACAAACCTTTTCGTCGCCAAGGACCGTCTGGCAAATTCTCTGGGCCGACTCTGAAGCCGTGCTTAGGCTTCTTGGCCTCTGGAGCGGCGTCAGCGCCCTCGTTTTGGTGTTTGGCAGCCATTTCTGTGGCTTTGTAAAGTTCTTTATGAGAGTTGTAGTTGTCGTTGATGAGAATTAGGAAGGAACTTATGGATCCACATTTTGCTCGGTGAAGAAGTGGAGCTTACTCGAGCTCACCTTGCGCTGACCGTAATGTACCTGACTGGATGATAGGTACTTGGTATAGTGGAGCTACACTGCACTTTGATCCCAAAGACCAGCGGAACTGACCACTAATACTATAAGACTTCGGCAGTATCAGACTAACCAGAACTCGAACTTGGTCTTTCCAATTACTTCTGGTATATTACATCTAACTATCAAGTGAAAGTGAAGGTGGGCTGTTAAAGAAGCTGCTGGTCAAACTGTTTCGGGTTGGGGATGCATAGCCAGGTCACACAAGCAAAAAGCCGTCTATATATGGTTGGACAGCTGTTGATGCTCAGAAGAGGCACAGTATCTAAACCATACTGTGATTTAATGGCTGTTCCTAGCTCAGCTTGCTTCTTGGGCTTTATTATTGCCCACTTACACGTCAAGACTGCATCGCATCACACGGCACAGCTGGCAGACTGGCTGCTGCATATCAGGGTTCATTCCCAACCGCGCTAAACGTCAGGTATGCGCAAGGGACTGGCCTCTGACTGTAGCTTAGTTTTTAGCGTAGTAAAAAGTTTCCTTTTTTGCTGTGTCTTGTGAGTCGCAAAATGGAGTTCACTTGAGATGCTTCATCGTAGACCAGACCAGAAACGTCGTTAGCAGGTCGTGGCATATCTGGGGCCATTCAAGTCGACTCCACCTCGTGAATGTACAGTACAGTACAGTACAATACTTGTGAATTCCTGCAGGGAATAATACATAGGTACTCAACGAGATTTGATAATGCTAGGGACAACATGAGCAATCGTCGAGGAATAACGACAACGAGTGAAGGTTGATAAGAAACATCTCGTAATTATTTGATTCTTTTCAGCCATCAATGACAAGACAATGAATTACCGTCTCTTTATAGACTGTCCAGCGTTAGACTACAATTAGACTGAGCCTCCATGTTAGGGAATGATTCACGCCCTTTCACCGCCATCGGCCCCAGTTCAATTCAGTTCAGTTCAGTTCAGTTGGTGGTGATGAAATTAATGTCCTGTCCTGTCTTGGTCTGTCCAGTCGTATCATTTACCTCCGGAGACCCTGCCGTTTCTGCCCGCCTCGCTTTCACTTGCTCTAGTTATCTTACAACCTACCTACCTACCTACCTACCTGACCTGCCCATCTTTTGGCACGATCAACTGGAAATCGCGTGATTGTTTCTGCCTTCTACTTTAATCGAATTCTGTTTCTCTCTTTTCTTGCTCTGCTTCTTCGTCTCTATTGCATCCTTTTGACCTTTCCAGGGGAAGACGGGAACGATCGGACTCTCCATTGTCGCTATTAACTGTCGTCATATCGGTGGATGACGTCCCACGACACGATCCCAGATTCCCCATATTCAGACTCTTGACCATCCATACCTTGTTGACCCACGCCGTGCCTGACGCTACAAGACTTTTTGCTTCGTATGTATGGCTTGCATGGCATGGCATGATATATCATATCCACTCACTTCACCCAACTTCGCTGTGCCGGCTTCAACACCCCGGCCAGTTGTACATAATTGATTTGATCTGATCTGCAACCATCCCCAGCCTCAATATCGGCAACCAACGTCCTGCATTAATGCCGATTACCTTAAAACAAATACAACTTCCCGGCTCTTTCGTCCTTACATGTTCATGACGGATCTTTTCCACAAAATACACGGCTGCTGTTACAGCTACCAAATATCGCCGTCATGCCTATCTTCCAGGCCGATCTAGATAACCACGAACCCGAACCTGAATGTATCGAGCAAACACCCATCAATGTGGCTCCCTCTGGGCTGAGACGTCTCTCGGAGGAGAGTATCCGTACTGAGCTGTGTGAAGGTCCCATCCCGGACAGTCCACCGCGATCCAAAACTCCCGAAAGAATCCAAGGTGCCGAAAATGCGATATCGGATCGAGCGTCCTTGATAGAAAGACTCAAGAGAGCACAGTCTCCTCCAATATGGATTCCAAACCGACATGTGCGTTGCGACTCGATTTCTTGTGCACAAGGTGTTATTTGCTAACACTTTCTCTGCAGCTTGAGTCTGTTGTTCAACACCAAACTACCAATATCGACATAAAGCAGCCTCAAACACCCAATGAACCTTCAACACTGCTCGCACCCGCTCAAATTACACCTGAGAAGACCGATCCACACTCCGATTTCGACAATCGATTACGCGATGGCCTTAGCATCGAAAGACCGAGATCAGCTCTTCACAGTGGTAACTTCACTGAGGAGGAAGCAGTGGCCAAGGATCATACCACATCAGCTGGCAGGGCGCATAACGGTCGATATCCTGTGCCAGCAGAAACTCCATGGATCGCGACTTCGCCACCTAGACATTACAAGCCGTTTCAACACGACAAAGGAGTTCCCTTCCCAGCAAGTGCCGAAAGTTTCCAATCCACCAACTCGCCTCTATCTTCGTCTTTGTCCTCCAGTTTTGTATACAAGCCGCCTACTAGTCCTTTGGTACAGGCCCAGAGCTCTGAAGAGCACGATTTGCCGTTACCAACAGATCCATTTAGTTTTACCGGATACATTGGAACCAGTCGCTACACGCCAATCTCGACGACCTCGTCCCCATGGATGTCCCCTTCGCCGAGATACTCGCTACCTCAACGTGTATCTTCATACCGACGAGAGGCATTCCCATATCAGGCACATCAACCTAGAAGGTCGCTAACTTCGACTCCAAGTTTCATGCAACCTGGCGCTTCACCACCGACACCAGCTCTTCTTCGACCTCGTAGGTCATCTGTAGCAGCAGAGGCATCGCCACTTCAGCATGCATCTATGGTTGGCTCTTATGAAGAAAGTATTCTTCGAGGTCGTATGTCTACCACTCCTTCAAAACCATTGGATTTTGTCGCACAAATAGGCGTTCTGGGTAAGGGCAAATGCAAGTCCAGCCTGAAGTGCCCACCGCATGTCAGTCTCTCATTTCCAGCTGTGTACTACAGTTACAGCAACACATCACATGGACGGTCCAACACAGATGATGGGCCGAGTCCATATGTCGGTCAAATCGACCTCGAAAATGGACTACCTAATCCAGACGATGAACATAGAGCAAAGAAGAAGGCGCAGAGTCGATATGCAGAAAGGAGGCCTGTCGAAGACACGATGGATATTGGCCTTGAGAGTCATGGCTCTGAACAGATTTCGCGTCGAAATTCTCGAGCCAGTCGCCGGTCCGGATCTGGATCTGCAAAAGCTCCTCCAGGCGGAAGCTATCGAATTCCGGAGAAGGGACAAATCCAGATCATCGTCAAGAATCCGAATAAGACTGCCGTTAAACTCTTCCTCGTTCCCTACGATCTGACAGGCATGGAACCGGGAACAAAGACATTTGTGCGACAGCGTAGCTATTCAGCTGGGCCCATCATCGATAATGCCCCCGCCACATCTGAGGCAAACTCTGACGACCGTCCTATCCTTAGATACTTAGCACACTTGCACATTTGCTGTCCTGCTAAAGGCCGGTACTATCTTTACAAAAGCATCCGGATCGTCTTTGCGAACCGCGTCCCCGATGGCAAGGAAAAGCTCAGAAACGAGACAACATGGCCAGAACCTCGATATACTCCCTATAAGCCGATTCGCATGATGCATCCACCGCTGCCCACACAGTCTGGTCCTGCGGCTATGCTAGCTGCGGACAAGGCTCTGCGCAGACGAAGTGTAGGTTTCTTCTCGGGTTCATCGCATACTCTCGACATGATGGACAACATGTTCCGTGCCAACGGATCCCCGTCTGGGGGTTCTGCTGGTGGCAACACTTTGCCAGTGGATCCGATCCCCTTTTATCTTCCCGGTCACGCTCGAACGAGCAGTAGTGTTAGTGATAGCACAAACACTACTGCCGCTCTTGGAAACGAGCTTCGTTCTCTGGGTGAATCTCAAGCTAGCCGTCCTTTGACCAATGATTCGAATAGTGGCCAGTCGGCAGGACCTGCACTCTATGAAAAGCTTCACAAAGGAGAGCCAGGTTATGGCGGTAATGCCTTCGCTCTCAATAGATCGGGCTCACTCGGCGGTGCTGAGGGCTTGCTCTCGCAACGTTTACGCTCACTAGGGGTCAAGCAGCCTTCGCCTCCAGAAACACCCCGTCAAAATGACATGTCTCCCTAGACAAAAGTGACTACATATTTTACATATGACAGCATGGACAAACATGCTTTACTGTACACCAACCCTGTCGCGGCATAGGGCTATACTTACTGTTAAATGTTTTTAAGTTCGGATCCAGATCAGGGCATCGACTGCTCTGAAAGGCTTTGTTATTGTTTATTGGGCCAAGCTGCAAGGAATCTGGGTTTGGATAAGAGTTGAACTGTTTTCAGGGCGTTTGGAGTGGCTCGATACCAGGCAATGCACCTAGGATTAGATAGGCAATTGAATCTCTACTATAGCACAATGTTCTTCCACTTGGATCATGGCCGGATTTCAAGGAATGTAGGATAACAGGACATATCTCATTTGACAACGCTACAGGGTAACCGAGTCATGATATAACATTTGTATCATACACTCGGGTAATCGCAAGAAATCTCCGAAGAGCTATTCATACATGTTCTAGTTTATATCTTCATTCATCATCACGCCCCATGCGGTTTTTCCGCCACTCTCTGATCTTTGCCGCCTCCAACGGGTTCTTCCTGTGGAATCCCGAAGGACGGGCTGGCTTCTTCGTCTCCTGACCGTGTTGACGTTGATCATAACGATCCCAGAAGTTATCCCAGTAAGCAAATTGCTCGCGGGCTGCTCTTTCGTCCGCGTCTTCTTGCCCCATGGCTTCAGCTTCGATCGTGAAATCCCCTGTGAGATCCCCTATCAAACCGGTGTCGCGGTTCTGTTGCAGCTCCTCATCGTAGGCCTTCTTGCGAGCAGCGTACCACGTTTTGGCGTATCGCTCTACCTTTTCGTGCAGTGCTCGCTTCCACTCTGATTTGTCAACAGTTTTTCCTGGTGTTCCTAGACTTCTCTCGCGCTTCTTCTGCTTTTCCAGCTCACGCTTCAGGTTGCCCTTGACCTTCAGCAGCGACTGGTAAGGCAGACCCTTTAACACACCATCGAGCTCACCGGCTGAGATTAATTTACCGTTGACAGAGTATTCTGTCGGCATATCCTGGACCTCAGATGTGTTGAAGGCATGGTGCAAGCGGGGATATTTCTCCTCTACTGTCGAGAGTACACGAGAAACATCTGGAGACCAGGCCGCCATTTTGCGCATCTCCAGCCATTTTTGCTGTAAACGCAGAACAAGTTTCGGAGGCGGTGACAACATACGGGTGTTTTGTCTCTTGACCGGGATATCTCGTTTGTAGGCCCAGCCCTCCCAGGCTGGCATAAGAAGCGTCTCGCACCAATACATCGCGCGCTCCCACTTGCCTATCTCAGAAAGGTTGCGGATGATAACTACCCAGTTTTGCCGAGTGAGTTTGAAGCCTGCTGCAATGACCTTATCGATAGTATCACTCAAGCCTGTTCCGTCTCCCTTCTCTGTATACGCCCTTGCCACTACATCCACGACGCGACACAAATCGTATTCGGTACCACCAGCGATACCGTCGCCTGAGCGTTTCCGGCTGGCAGCATAAACGTCTTGCCATGTCTTCTCCCAAAGCTCCAGGACCTTTTCGTAGTTCTCATCCATGTAATAGGCATGCATCAAAGCAGACATGATTTCGGGTGGGTATTGCTGGTTGGTCTTGTACTGTGGGAAGATCTCAACGAACAAGCTCATCAGCTCTTCGATAGAACCAAACTCTCGGAGTTCGACAAGTAAAGCAATAGCTCGACCGATTTCAGGGGTTGAAAGCTTAAGGTCCGCGACGTTGCCAGCATCGGCAAAGTCATCAGATGGGGTTTTACCCAACTTAGCAGCCTCGGCGGCCTGTCGGAAGTATTCAACAAACTCATTCGCAAGATTCCTGGTCCTATCAGCACCAGGCTTCCTCTTGGCAGCAGACGTGACCAGAGCGACCAGAGCATTGAAAGTCACGGGCAGCTCTGATTTCTGGAGCTGATTAAAGAGGTTCTCCACGAGTTGAGGCTCCCCAAGGCGTGCGCCTGCAGCCATGACGATAGCATAATGCTCTGGGGTAACTAGGAACAACCGCTCTTCAACAGCGCGCTTCAAGAGATTATACGCAGGATGTATCCGGTTGACCCTGACGAGAGCCTGGAGGAGAAACTGGTACGTCTCATCATCCCATTCAACTCCTAATTCTTTCATACGCCGAAGTAATTCATACACTTTGTCGATCTTGCCCTCTACGCCGTTGAAGTTGAGGAGCTGGTTCCAAGTGGCTTGCGAAGCAATCTTGCGTCGTGTCATTTCGACGCACAAACTTTCTGCTTCAAAAAGTTGACCGTTTCGACCGTATGCTACCACCAAAGCTAACCCCATTTCTTTCGAGATAGGCACACCAGCTTGCTGGGATTTAGTGAAATACTCCAGAGTTGTTTCCAGATCACCCTTCTTGGAACTCATTGCCATGACGTGGGCATAAGTGTACGAGTCAGGCTCGAATTGACTCGAGATCTGGTCGAACAAATCCAAAACGCCGTCATAGTCATTAGTTCTCATGTAGGCCTTGAGCAGCATGTTCCAATTGTCGAGATCAGGTTGAACATTGTATTGCTTAACCATTTTGTCGAGCTCGTTCTTGACACCTTGAACATCTCCTACTTGAGCATAAACGTTTACTATGCTTCTAAATCCTCGAGGCTCCGCAAGTAACTCAGGATATGCTTTTGCAAACTGAGCCCAGAGCTTCTTGACTGATGGGACATCGCCCCTCGACGCATAGTACTTGAGGAACTTTTCATAACCCCATTGGTTCAAGCCGCCCTTGAATCGAACCCAGTCATGATGTAATTCTTCAAGTCTAGCCCTGTTCTTTGGGAAGTTCACCTTGAACAAACCACGGTACACAGGCATAGCTGGTGATGCATCTGGCAACTCCCTTTGCTTCTGGTAAATGGCAGGGAGTTGTTCCATGGTATATCGATCTTCTAGTTTATCGTACCAACGATTAAACATGGTGTTTAAATATGTGTTGTACTCGTGGTTATCGCCAAGGGCCTCGAGGATAACTCTTGCTTGTGCTGGGCGACATGGCTCCCGCAGCGCCAAAATGGCGAAAAATCTTCTCAGGGCAGACAGGGCCCGCTTGGCAATCACATCCTTCTGGATTTCCTTATACTGGTCCCTGCCTTCGCCAACCAGATAACCTCTGAAGGCGAAATAAAGATCTCCCTTTCGATTGAGTGACCCAAGGTGTTGTAATCGTTCCAGATTCGGCTTCGTACGTTGGCTTCTGTTGACCTCGCTCTTGTAATATGAAGTCCAAACATCCAGAGCTATTGACCAATTTTTCGAGTTAATGGTATCTGCCATCAGAAATTCGAGACCATGACTCAGTCCTCCATTATCCAATCCCGTTTTGAAAGCCTCCACAGCCGCCGGCAGGTCCCCAGATCGCAGGAGGAGAAGAATCCCTGCAGACAGAACTTCGTTGGTCCATTCTGACGGGGGAAGTTGGCGAAAGATCGAAAGGCCTCGTCCTGTTTCGACGATACTGTGGGAGTGAGAAAGATAGCTGACAAGAGGACCACGCACAGCCCGCCGTTGATCGTTGTTCATCCCAGAGTATAACTCCCAAGCTTGTTGAAAATGACGTCCTTTTGTACTCATAATTCTCCGGAGCAGCTCCAGGTCCGTCTGGCCTCTGCTCGGTAATATGGCCTCCACATCACCTCGTATTCTGGCATCCTCCTCTAGTTCTAGCTTGCCATGGTTCGAGTTGTCGACAGGCGAGGCGGTTTTATTTATCGTTGTCTCTTCTTTTGAAGGTAGATCTGTTATTGAAGAGTATGCCCGTCTATTCGGCACAATCGCTGTTCGTTGCGCATATTGCGAATTGGGAAGGTCGGGATACAGACGGCGCAGGAGAGGTATAGTTGAGGTTGGGTAGAGGAAATCGAGCATCAGGACCGAAGCAAACAGGTTCGCTTGTAGTTGTTTCGTTTCCGGTTCGGTATTCGAAGCCTGGGGGTTTCTTATTGAGACAGGCAAAGAGCTGGAAAGGTCGATAGCAGCAGCGCCATGTTGCCAGAAGCCTGTGTGCAGCTTTCGAGATTGATTCGAGGACCTATGGATAACTCGCTGGAGGCTGCGCGACTCTAAAGCCGCGGCTGTTCGTTCAATCATTTTTTTTTTTTTTTTTCGGAGGGCGGAGATGAATTAGGTTGTAGATTCGAGGATATACGCCGTCATGCTTGGTGGCAAGCAGATAGAGGGTCGAGCGAGACCAACAGGTGCAGATCGAGCTGCAAGGATGATGCTTTGGAAATGAATGAGAGCCGGTATTAGCTGTACTGTACACACGACAGAGCCGTAAAAGAGAGTGAAAGGGTATTCGGAAGAACACAGGAATGCCTCGAGACACCGAACACTCCAATCGCTACATTAAAGCAGAAAGAAAAAGTTGAGCTGGATTGGGTTGGACCCTCCAAAGAAAGATCGATGCCGTCAACATCAGTCCATATCCACTGTCAAAAAAAGTGCTTCAGGTGGCACCTGCCCAATCAGAGATCTTCAATAGAAACAATATTGCGGAGCCGATTGTTTTGCCTCAGGTTCCGAACATCATCGATTTTATATCTACGTTTTAACTGGAACTGGATATCAACACACTTGGTTCTTCAAAGAAAAGTTAGCTATCCCTGTTTACTTTACATAATTGCGAAAAATGAGGTGCTGACCATTGAACCTCTTGCCATCGTCCTCTGATCAACAAATACCTTTTCTATCGAGTACCCAATCTTCTATCAATTGTATTAGTGCAGCAATGCCTTGCTAGCGGGTTTCTCAGTCAATCTCGGAGGATATCTCAAAGCATGGGTCTTCAACGTATGGAAGGAGTAAAGAGCCTTCTATGCAGGTGGGAAAATTATGTATTATAGGGAAGCGAGTGGCGACTGAGATATCATCAAGTCGGCGATTGTCGAAATGGCATAGCACCATTCTCGATGTCGACACGGTATGGATACAGATGGAATGCCTTATGGTATGTTAACAAGCGATCCTCTCTACGTGCCCTTTATAAGAGGAGTTCCCCTGCGTTTCGAGCTCCGATAGTAAACTGAAGTCTGAACTTGGTGGCAACAGACAGGTCTGTGTATCAACATAATAGCAAAAGTCCCGATATATCTTCTCAAGTTACAGTCTGAGGTTAGGATAGATATTAGACAATAGGGAATGTTAAAGCCCTCTACTATACCGAAGGTTTGTATCTCCTGTCTAAGCCGAAGAGTGTATGAACTATTACTATCAGGGACCAGACCAATTTCTGAATGGCTACATCATGGAGATTGGACTATGTGACTATATCATATCACCAGCATCTACACCAAAGTAGTGTGTAACTCAGCTCAATTTTTCTATATCATTTAGCTTTTAATACCTTTGAGTCTACTATTAGACAGCGGGCTTGAGTTCGAACTAAAGTTTCTTTGAGATAGTGAGCGAGATGTGGACCATAAGAGACTACCAAGTCTAGTCACCTGGCATATCCGCCCTATCACTCAACCCATTTCTTTACTCGTTTTATTCAGCCGCATTTATGCTCATAATATCAGGTCTTGTTTTCTTCTAGATCCTTTCCAGGTGAGCCCCGCATATCAACTCGACGTACAGAGTATGGGGCTCTTTCTTTCAGCTCATATATGTGAAACTTCAGGCTCCTATTTTTGTCTATTATGTGAATGTCACTTTCCAGGGTCGTACATGAGCGGGCCATCACAGCATTCCGCTGCAGGAACAGACCACTTGTCAACATATAGTCAATATATGGCTCTTCGGGTGTAGCCTTACACTCAGCAGCCTCTTCCTGGTAGATCTTTATTAGTCTAATAATAGTTGTCGTTGCTTCTACGGTTATGCCGTCCACATTATCGGTTTGTATGATAAGTCAAGCCTGTATATGACGGATTCCTGCTTAAACGGGTCAAGTTCTCTTTCCGGAGTAATATTGTATGCAATGCACTGTTCCACGACGCAGAGCTGGTATATCTCGTGTGTTCAGTATGTGAAACACATAATTGATCGAAGATATGTCTATTATTGGCAACGACAATACTGGCCATAAGCAAAATTAAATACTTATAAAATAACGATTGCAAGAGTCCACGGGTCTCTCTCATCTAGATATTAACTGTGATAAAAGACTGGCTTCCAGTACAGCATGTAGCGAAAGCGTTGCAGGTTACTACCCTACACCATTCATATCGAAATTCTGTATCAGTCGACACAAACAGCCCACTTGCCAATAGGAAGTTGGGTCGAATTTTCTTTTCACTGGAATGCAAGTCTATGTACTGGACGGACTAATGTTTCATATCTTGTCAAGATGCCGCATTTTGTCTCATCATGCCTGGCTGCTTGGCAACTCAGTTAGACAAGCCCAGAAAAATAAGCAAACAAACTCCGCACTTTTTGTTAGCTTTTACAAAGTAAAAACTGGTGAAGAAAGCAACTGCCAACTTCTAGAAGATAAGAAGATTTGCCTCTTAATCGTCACCATTACACGTGTCAATCGTAGAAGCAGTCACACGGGGGCCTAAGTGAAGTATCTTTGCCGCACATCAGGAGCTGAAGTGTCAGTGTGACGCCTCACACAGCCACAAGGCACAGTGTATATTGCTGCGCCACATGGAAGCATGACTAGACCCTCAAAAAAGATCTTCTTCATCTTGTCTCTCTTCGGGATAGAGCGCAAAAGCAAGGGAATCCGGAATCAATCATGCAGTTGTGGTGTTGAAAAAAACCGGCCTGAAACAAACTTGAAGCACCAATCGCAGTTATAAGCTGCGTCGTTTTTTCCCAAGAGTCAATGAAGCAAGTCTGTCGTGATCCTGAAACAAAGCAGGGTCTTGCTGGCGTCGGCTGCACCGAAGATCAATTTGAGTGTTGATCCAAGGATTTTACCTGTACGCTGATGTCAAAAAAGCTGGGGATTTTGGGATTTCAGCCCAGATGGTGAGAAGGAATACTCAACTCAAGGGGAAATGGCAGTGAACATCAAAGCAAGAATAGAAAAGTTGGGCCACAGTCGCGACGTGGCTGGTGCTGTCGATCCTCTCGAGACTAACTAGACTAGTCCAGATACAATTCGGATCTGATCTGGTCTGGTCATAACCTAAAGGAAACTGCAAGCAGATTGGGTTTCTGTCTCTTTCAACCACACAGCTTCCTGGGTCGGGTGTGGCGGGTAAAATGATGAATATCTTGGCAAATCGAGCTTCCAAGTTTGGCGACCTGCTCATGATTACTGGGCTGTGGCTATCAGTCTAGACCTGAGCTTGAGGGGAGAGAGAGACATGGGCATGTCATAGGAATTAAAATCGTCACATATTGGACAGGGACTTGATTGGATATCTTCAGAAACCAGTTGGCTATGACCAACATCTGTATCTCTAGAGTCTGGAGCATTGAGACATTCGACAGAAAGACACAAGGGAGAGAAAAGAGAGGCAGCTCGTTCAACATGATAGAATCACGCAAGCGACCGCAAAAGAGATCGCCGAGCATTGAACGCAGAGCGCCTTTGATGGAAGTGCCAAGAGCGTAATTTGCTTTAGACCGCAATTGGTCGAGTGAAACGAAACGGCTGCACTAGAACCGGCCTTTCATCATTACTCTAGTCATCTAGCGTCCGGATAACAAGGACAGGCAGACAGCGACAGCCCGGCAGGATATTCAGTCATCAATTATCAAAAGACAGATAGACAGATATCTGCAAGATTGGAGGGGACTTTGGAAATCTAAAAAAGAAGAAAATATAGACGCCATCAGATCGACTGGTGGCTGAAGTCAATTGCATCTGGCATCATCCACATGGTTGGTGACTTGCATATTGTTTTTTCCCTTTTCTCTTTCTCACTGGCTTGGCTTACCTTGGCTGGAAGAAGCCGTCAAATGTGACGTTGATCGATGAAAGTGGCAGGCCTGGGGGATTATGCGCCGATACGAGTGAGAAGCAAAACGGCACAAACAAAGCAATTCTTAACTAGTACCCGACCCGAGTCCCCCTCCCTCTTTCCATCCCTATCACTGAAGGGTCCGATACCTAGTTTAGCGACATCCATGATGCCATATTCAACCCTTGGACTCTCTCCCTCTCCAGCCAGAAATTGAGTACAGCAATTACCATAGCTTTTTGAGTGCATTTGCCAAAGAATAGAATATCAATCCCTCTCAAAAAGGCTGTCTCATGCCTGCAACAGCAATCTCACTGATCCCCCCGGTCTCATCAAGCGTGGTCCATCGTAATTTGATGTTCCGAACCAATCATCAGCTACAAATCTGTTGGCGTTCGAGTCTCGATCCGCTGAAGTAGCCAGTCAGCGATCTTACAGAGGGCATAACATAACCCCTGTAGGTACCTGCGTTTTAGTTTACTGGGGTATGGTGTGAGAGCAACTCACAGTGGAACTTGCATGCAGTTGATGCTCGTGGGGCTCCGGGCATGCCCAAGCAACAACGCAGCTTGCATTGCATCCATCATCATCGGAACGAGTTGAATCGAATCAAGACGGGCCAAGAATATCATGGAACTAAACAAATTGGAAGTCGATACCTGACATGACATGGCACCGACCCTGCCCTGCCCTGCTCGCTAGGTTTCTTCCTTGCACTGATTTGGCTTGGACTGAACTAACTGTGAGGTGTGATACGACCCTGGGGACTGCCCTGAAATGGCCCTTGGGCCGTAGCCCGTCCTCCGCTTCCCGCTGAGACCAGGCCACCACTACCACCACCAAAAACCTGTTAGAGGCCCGCTGGGCTGTTTTAATCTTATATTGGCTCGTTTCGCCTCTTTTTCGCGTGCGCGCATGGAAACCAGCTTTTTCTGTAATATCCTGTCTTGTCCAATCTTGCTCGCTTGCTGCTACTACTGCTGCTGCCCGTCATCGCAACGACCTGCTTAGATCTTGCATCACATCATTTATTTTTATTCTCACTATAATAATTGGGTTTCTCGTTCGACTTGTCGCAATATCTGAGTACATTCTTAGCTGAGGAGAGTTGTCTGGACACACCGCGAAATTACAGCTTGTCGTTCCACCAGCCACCGCAACCCCGTCCTAGCAACGACACTGTCAATCCCATCCATCCAAGCCAAGCAAGTTCAACCACCGCTCGATTCACCTCAACTCGACAAGGGGTCGGGAAAAACCTCGTTTCTCTTTTCCTTGTTTTTACTTCACATCTTCACTTGCGAAAAACTACTCGACGAATTTCTCCTACGATACCGCTCTTTCTTTGTTCCCATCGCCGTCGCTGCGTGAACTCGGTCGGCTATAAACAACTCTACTCTACCTCAAAAACCGTCCTTCTCCCCAGTTGTGGTTGCTAGTGGATGCACCCCCTTTGATCGAGGAGTTTCGCATCCGCAATCACAATGGGGTCTACCGAATTCGGAAACTTTCATGTACGCTCTCAATTATCCTGTTGTTGTTGAACAGAATTGAGTTGAATTCGATTTCTAATGTGCTGTGCTACAGGACTTTTGCAGAGATTCTACTCTCCCAGTTTGCAATGTACGTTAATATTACCTGATCTACCTACCTATCTACCTACGCCATAAATCGTCATGTTGGAGTGGAGCCGAAAAACAATGGGGACCTTTACTGATCGTCAATAGCTTCTGTCCCCAAAACACGACCAGAATGGCGATTGGGGAGGCTGTGAGCTCACGGGTATCTCCCTGAGCGGGGGACGACATCTCGGAAACTTGGGTTCGATTATTCTTGCTGGCATCGCCATTGTAACGGCCGGTTTTCTCCTGCTCCGGTCAGAGAAGAAGCGAGCAGCTGTTGGTCGAAGAGAGATGCAATTGTTCCTCATTGGTTACATCATTATCAGCATCTGCGAGATCTTTTCCGTCGGAGAGTTTCCATTGAACGGCACCGTTAGAGTTGTAAGTTTGCGGCGTAATCTTTGTCTGTTGGACCATATACTGACACTACCAGGCTTTCTCCGCTATTCACATTGGCATGATCATTGCCACATGCTGGATCCTAATGCTTAATGCTGTTGTAGGCTACCAGATCATCGACGACGGTACCGCTCTCTCGATCGCGCTTATTGTTATCTCGGCTGCTGTTCTGCTCGTCGGAACTGGTTATATCGCCCTCGACACCGGCCTTTCATGGACAGGCTACTGGGACTCGAGCTATGACGGTCCTAACAACCGAAACATCGCTCTTTACGTCCTCTACCAGCTTGTCCCTCTGATCTTCCTCGTCGCCTACTTTGTCCTCGAGGCTATCCTTGTCATTCGAATTCTGGGCGAGACGCGCCCCATGATTTACCTAGTTGCTGCCGGACTTCTTTTCGCTATCGGACAAGTCTTCAACTACGCTGTCAGTAAGTACATCTGCGACGGCACAAGCGGAAAGATCGACGGCGCCCTTTTCCAAACGCTCTTCACCCTGCTTTCAGTCGTCATGGTCTGGATCTTCTGGTCTAGCATCACCGAGGACGACTGGCCAATGCCCGTCACCAACACCTACCCTTAATGCAGCATTGATATCAACATTGCTGCGGGTTTTGCTCTTGGGCGGCGTTTGGCGGCGTACTTCTTTTCGGTTTCGATATCCCTCCTTACACTCGACGACCCAGCTCACGGTCGAACGCGTACACACGTTATGAACATGAATTTTTGCTTGAAGTTTTTAAAATGAGGATGGCACTCTTTTTGAGTTTGTGGGTGGTTTGAACGCGCCCAGTGCGATACAATGGGATGCGATAGAACGGTGGATGATGGGGGCATTTGCATGGAGGGCGATCTGTATGCCATTATTGTTAGGCTTGCGAGAGGAGGAATTACGTCCAGCTTTGCCAATAGGATTTATTGGTCAAGATTTCTACTGGATTATGTTGTTTTCACATGCTATTGTGGGAAGATCTAGTACCCTTTGGCTTGTATATAGTAGTGATTAGTTTTTGATCGTAGTTATACCCTGATGAGCGACTAATGCATAAGAAGATCGAAATTAGATTCGGTTAATCAAGTAACAATTTTTATACATATAAATACCTGCATCTTGAATCGTGACTAAACAGCTTGTGACTTACAAATGAAGGATCCCAATTGAGAGTTGTTTTTGCATATATGCTATTGGCTGGACGATCAGCTCGAAATATTCAAAGAGTGGATCTACCGCAGCAAGGCTGTGTAATCTTCTCAGCCTTGTACACTTAATTCCGTCACCACAATCATCGCCGTCGTTGTTGTTCCTCTTTTTTCCCACTCTACATCTGTTTTATTAGAGTAACTTAGAACCGAACCACCATAACCATGGCCGACTCCGATGGCGAATATGTCGGCGACATGTCGGACGACGACCTCATGGACCACCGCGTCACTGATGACGACCCCCAAGCGGCAAAAGGCAAATCTTCGAAATCCAGGAAAGGCGACTCAGCTAGAGCTTGGGAAGTCTCGAAACGAACATGGGAAACGAACCTACCAGAAGAGGACCAAGATGGCGTCCTAAGTCTAACTGCGCTCGAGGCCGAGAAGCGAAAGCGACTACTACGAGATACAACGCCGCTGCAGAGAGGAATCATTCGACACATGGTGCTCGTGCTGGATATGTCGTTTGCTATGACGGAAAAGGATCTACTACCGACGAGATACCGCCTTACGCTGAGCTATGCTGCCGCCTTTGTACGGGAGTTCTTTGAGCAAAATCCTATTTCGCAGCTGGGCATTATTGGTATGCGTGACGGTGTTGCTGTGAGAATCAGCGACGTGGGAGGAAACCCAGCGGAACATCTTGATAAGCTAAAAGGGCTGGAGAGTCAGGATCCTCAAGGAAATCCGAGTTTGCAGAATGCTCTCGAGATGTGTCGAGGAGCTCTGTTGTACGTTTCATTCTGCCTTATCGTGGAGGAACCGTCAAGCTAACGCACTACAGCCATGCGCCATCCCATGGCACACGAGAAGTCCTCATTATCTACGGCGCCCTATTATCGAGCGACCCCGGCGATATCCACGAGACCATCGGCAACCTCATCACAGACCGAATACGTGTCTCCATCGTCGGATTGTCCGCCCAGGTAGCTATTTGCGCAGACCTGTGTTCACGAACAAATGCCGGCGACGAGTCACAATACAATATCGCGATGGACGAGGTGCACTTCCGCGAACTCTTCCTCGCAGCCACCACACCCCCCGTGACGCGCACGGTTGAGCAGAGTACAGCCAGCCTGCTCATGATGGGCTTCCCGTCCCGGACGCTTGTTCCTAATGGGACAACAAGTTACTGCGCCTGTCACAATCGGCCTTGCCGTGAAGGTTATCTTTGCACCCGCTGCGGTGCTCGCGTATGCCGTATCCCTGCTGAGTGCCCATCGTGCGATCTTACGCTTATTCTGTCGACACATTTGGCCCGCTCATATCACCATCTATTTCCACTACGGAACTGGGTAGAAGTACCTTGGGCTAAAGCAGCCAGCTCTGCAGCCTGCTTCTCATGTCTCGCGCCCTTTCCTGAACCGCCAAAGAACAAAACGTCCGACAAGCCAAAAGAAGATAGTAGCGCACCCAAGACAGCCAAAGGCGTCAGTGAGAGCGGCCGTTACGCGTGCGAGGTTTGCGGACAACACTTCTGTATCGACTGTGACGTCTTTGCCCATGAGGTTGTTCACAACTGTCCAGGTTGCCAGAGTTTGATATCGAAGGCCGATGATGATGCCGCCGCCTCGGGTGAATTGAACGGTACAGCTGCACATACTAACGGCGATATTGCCATGACATGAGGTTTTTGAGGACGGTTGTTTCTGCCAAGGTGCTAGAGGATGAATGCTTTTTATACCCGGGAATGGATAAAACAATTGGGAGTTTGCATGTAACAAGAACTTATCGCTGCGAATGAGCATCGTATACAGTCACGACCACACAAGCGACGTACAAGGGGAACTAAACTTATTATCAAGTTTCTTTTTTATTTCAGTCTAAAGTTATTCTGTAGGCCAAAAGCCCTGCAGGCATTGGTGTATCTGGGTTTCAAGCATCGCAATAAAAGTCGTGCTATCGTAAACTCGTCTCATGCTTCAACAAAATTTTGGTTCTCCCTATATCCTCCTCTGCAAATGTTACTATTCTTGGTTTGCATCAAGTGCGCAAATTATTGCTGTTTTCACAGCCATGCGTGGGACCTAAGAAATCAATCCTTTACAGGTTACCACGCTCAGCTTGCTCGCGCTCAATAGCCTCGAACAAGCTCTTGAAGTTACCGGCGCCGAAACCATCAAATTCCTCGCGCTGAATGATCTCAATGAAGACCGTAGGTCGGTCCATGAGAGGCTTGGTGAAGAGTTGTAGCAGGTAGCCACCCTCATCGTAGTCGATCAGGATGTTGAGACGCTCGAGAGTCTCAAACTCTTCCTTGAGTTCCCAGTTGCGGCGCTCGGTCTTGAGACGGTGGCGCATGTTGGTGTAATATGTTGAGGGAACGTCGATGAACTCGACGCCGCGAGCGCGAAGGGCTGAGACGGCAGTGATAATATCAGGGGTAAGAAGGGCAATGTGCTGGACGCCGGGACCAGAGTTGAAGATGACATACTCCTCAATTTGGGACTTCTTCTTGCCCATAGCGGGCTCGTTGATGGGCATCTTGACAACGTTGTTAGGAGAAGCCATAACGACAGAGCTCAAAGCTGAGAACTCAGTGCAGATCTGAGAGTCGTCCACGGACCAGAAGCGGTGGAAAGAAAGGCACTGCTCGTAGAAGGCGCAGGCCGAGTCCATCTCGTTCCAAGACTGGTTACCGACGCAATGGTCGATGCGGGCCAGGGGAACTTCAGGGAGAGACACAGTAGCAGTGTGCTTCGTCCAGGTACGGTAACCAGGGAGGAAAGGTCCGGTGTAGTTCTGTCGAGAGATGAGAGTGTGGGTGGTGTCACCATATGTGCAGATGACAGCTGTAGAGACGGAGCCGTGCTCCTTGTCCTTGGAGACCTTGGGGTCTTGGACAGCGACGGCACCCTCCTGAACAGCCTTGTGGTATACTCCCTCGACGTTCTCGACCTCAAAGGCGACATCCTTCACGGCGTCACCATGGCGTTCGAGATGAGCATACATCTCCTTCAGGAGCTTTCGGTCTGACTTGGAGATGGGTTCATCGTCGGGGAAGTGAGCTTCAGATCGCAGGGGTGAGGTGAAGACGAAGCGGACATTGTTGTTCTCAACCACATATGAGGCAAAGTATCGGCTTCCAGTTTCGAGACCCTTGTAGGCGATAGGCTTGAAGCCAAAGAGGTTGGTGTAATAGGAGGCAGCCTGCTTGGCATTGCCAACCCACCAGGTTATGTGGTCATATCCGGTGAAGTTAGGGGGCGGCTGAACCGCAAAAGTGTTGTTTGCTTGATCGAGGGAAGAAGCAATAGGAATAGTAGTAGGCTGGACGGCCTGCTGAGGAGGCGAGTTGGTGATGGCAGAAGGGGACATTGACACACAGACGGTTCGATGGGCGAGTCTTTGATATCAAGATAGGATAGACAACTGTTGAAGACTTAAAGTTGAAGTCAAAATGTTCTTTGTGGCGTCTTCGAGAAGCTATGAAGTCTGATTCGTAAATGTGCTGAATTGATAACTACGAACAAGATGGGGGAGCCCAGACGTATATGTAAGAAATCCTGATCTTGTTTCAAGGCCGGCTTAACCTTTGAAGCAACAGGTATTTGCTTAATTCTTTGTCATATTTGACGGAAAGGCTCCGCCTGGAGAAGGCATTGTACGGCCCAAGACACCTTCCAGGATGAGCAGGAGATAGCTCAATACCAGTCAGATCCATCGGAAACATCCTCGTTGGTTCTTCTGTATCAATAACACCGATAACCAATGGTAATCGCGGTGTAAGAAAGCAAAGCCATGCCCGTCATGGCAGGGTCAAGGGTCACGCGCGGGGCTTCCGCGTCAGCCAGCGGTCTTGCTGATATCATCGAAGAGCCAAGATACCCCAATTCATCGATCTCATGAGCGGTAGTGCCGAAGGTAGTTGTTGAGGGTTGTGAGGTTATCACTGCGGAACTTTCCCGGCCAGAGTCCCGCTGCGGCGCCAACCGCACCAAGCCGAGTTGGGCCGATTACTGCCACAGACATCAACACGGCTTAACGACCACAGTCTGGCGGCATATCCTATGAAGGACTGCGGAACTGTCAGCGACAAGTCGGCCGAAGTATCCTTGCGATTACAGCAACCATAATCGGTGATGTAGACGTTGGCCGCGTGGTATTGAGCGGCTCCTGCTAAAGCCGAGACGCCAATTCTGTCAGGTCGGCTTACAGCAAGCCCAATATCAGAAATGATATTTAGAACGCTTGTCAGCCTCTGCAACCGCTATCGCCGTTGCTTTCATCACATCACGACAGGTTACCGAAAATTCCCGAATTGAGGCTTGTTGACTAAAAATCCGATTGATTATATCGTGCTTGCCGAGAGTCGAAAAAGAACATCTCAATTGAAGATTAGCCATCAATCCTTTCATTGCGTTGTCAACCGAACTGTCACTCGACCACAGCTAAGATGACCTCTGTGTCTTTGAGCAAACACGACATCAACATCCTTGAGAAAATCAAGGACCCTGAGTCAAATCCATATGCTGGTATCGTCCTCGACTCTTCACTTCCCCGGGACCCAAACATCACAGATGCCAGTGTGTACGAGCGGGTGGTCGAAAAAGAGCGCGAGATCATCCGTTCGATCCAAAGCCTTGAGGCCCAATTGAAGAGTCTCCCAGCTGAAGAGGCCAAAGATGTTGCTGTCAAGGGCTATCAACAAAGCCTTTCAGCAGTCGAGGATATCATCTCTGAATATCCCAACTACGCCAGTGCCAGAAACAACCGCGTCCAAATCCTGAGGCGGTTATATGGAGATGCCATGCTGCTATCAGATAGCAAAGATAACTCCATGCCTTTGATTGAGAACCCTGACCCAACTGAAAGAAGAAAGGCTGTTACTACAGCTCTGAGGGATACAAAAGTTTCGATTTCCCTGCTTTCCCCACCATCAACAACAACACCTATTTCCCCACAAGTCGCACGCACTCTCTCCATGGCCCACACTCAACGAGCTGCATTGTATCTCAAGACAGCCAGATTATTGTCGACTCGTTCTTTAGACATCGACGAGGCTCTCGACGAGTCTAAGTGGGAACGGCTGGACTTTGAAGAGGCTGCGTCTCGGGACCTTGCATTTGGAGGAAGATATGGCAATCCCATTGCAAAGGGCTTGGCTGTCAGTGTGAACCCAACAGCGAAGCTTTGCGGACAGATTGTACGGGAAGCAATGAAGAAGGAATATGGTCCATCGTTTGGTGATTAAAGTATATAAATAAAATGAGACTTGATATCCCAAAAAGCTCCAAATAAATATGAGACCAAATTGTGAGGATGAGACATGGTGAATGAAACAGTGGCCAGAGGTTGGGGAAACGACTCAAATCAAGAAGACTTGAAAACAAGTCCCACTCGTCTAAACTCACGGTTAGCTATGTACAAACCAAAATTACGTTATATCATATTACCGTCTTGCAGCTTCAAGAGTCTGTTGAGTAGTTCGGCCCTTGTCCTTCTCCTCACGGTTGATTCTGGTAGCAGCTGCTGAAAGACCAATCAAGACACCGAAGATCGGGTCTGCAATGCGAGAGATGATGTATGTTGGTGCAGCAGGCATTGTGAACGTGAATTAGCTATCGAGTATTGGATACTGAACAGTTCAGGTGAGATGCTTCAACGGAGCTCAATCTGTCTAACCCCAAACAAACACACGCTTACAGACTGAACTTGCATTAGGTAAGCAGGATTGGATGAACTTCAAGGGCAGATCTTCAGCACGGACCAAGCCCACAAAAGTTAGGGAAGGTGCCTTGTCATGTGACTAGTCGCACACTCGCTTCCAATAGCCCACACAAAATATTTTCGAGCAGAGCACTTTGCCTTGACAGACAACACCTCGCACCTTCACTAACCAGCAGACAACACACCGCCGGACAAGATGAAGTTCCTCAAGGTCGGCCGAGTCGCCATCATCACCCGCGGCAGATACGCCGGAAAGAAGGTACGACGCCTGCGACAATTTCGTGCTGCCATTGCATCTCCCGAGTTCTGCGCCATCCGATCAAGATAGTGTTGGGGGAGGGAGAGAGGAACAAAACCACACCCTTGGTGTTTTATGTTTTATGTTTAATGTATACGGACGGCTACCTGGATGCGCAGAACAAAGGAGGAACGACATGCTGGGCCACGATTTTATATTACACTTCACTTTCATCCAAAGGAAATATTGATCGCTGACTCGATTTTTCTTTACAGGTTGTCATCATCCAGCCCGTTGACAACGGCAACAAGCCTCACCCTTTCGGCCACGCCCTGGTTGCCGGCATTGAGCGATACCCCTCCAAGATCACCCGCCGCATGTCCAAGACCCGCCAGGATAAGCGAAACAAGATCAAGCCCTTCATCAAGGTCATCAACTACAACCACTTGATGCCCACTCGTTACACTCTCGAGCTCGAGGGCCTCAAGGGTGCCGTCTCCAACGACACCTTCAAGGAGGTTTCCCAGCGCGAGGACGCCAAGAAGACTGTCAAGAAGGTGCTTGAGGAGCGATACACCAGCGGCAAGAACCGATGGTTCTTCACCCCTCTCAGTACGTTATACCGTCCTTGTGCCATTGGTACTCGGGTAGAGCTGTGCACCGTCACTGGCCTGCCGTGTACCAATGGGTACAAATTTCGTTTGTGCGGGGCATACGCTAACCATTGCCTACAGAGTTTTAAAAAAGGAATCGTTTCTCCATCACGGTTAGGGAGTTGGCGGGATGTAAAGAGCATCGATGGCATTAAGGAACCCCGGTTTTTATGGGCTCAATATGAAGTTTCTTAAAACAAGATCAGATCTCTACTTTGCCGCGTGATTGTAGCGTCAATATACAACGCGGATCGGACGGACGTGTTGTCCCGACCGAAGGATACCACCGGTGGAGTTCAATGAATTGGTGTCATCTATGAGGTGTTGAATAGACCTTGAGGACTCTTCTTGACGGTTGAATGTCTACGAGGTACATGAATCCATAAAATGAATCGAATTACCGTCAAAGTAAATATCTTCCAAATGTAACACGGCGTGCATAGGATCCAAGGCGAACGAGATGAGAAAGTAGAGAAGAAAAAAAATGAACTTTTGTTATGATAGGTTTTCTTTGTTAACCGTTTCGTTTCTACATGTCTATGGCCAAACGCCGTCTAGAGTTACACATCAATTAGACCATTCGTGATGCGGTTTATGCATGCGACCGCTACCTCGCGCTCTGCGCCCAGCTCTATGGCTTTACACTTCATAATACCACCCACCCATCCTCAAACAAAATATATCAAAGTCTCCAATCCGCAGAAAAAAGAGCGCCCAGTCAACCCGACCATGGACGCATTCAACCCAAGTTCAAAAACTCGGTTGGCGTAATACATAAGGAAATAATGGATATAGAAAAAAGGTTCCTTAGATCGCCGTTCGCCCCTTAAAGTAAACGTCAGGGTCTTGTATCCCATTAGTACCATTTCTCACAGAGCTCTAAACATGCTGGGCATCGTTGATACCAAAGCGGTTAGACACCTCGTTAGCCAACTTGGTGGGGTCGACCTCAGAGGAGTAGCTGGGAGCAAGGCCACCGAAGAAGGTGAAGATGAGGAAAGCGGTGGCAACAAGGATGGTGATCTTGCGGAGGACAGGCTTGCGAGCACCAAAGTCGGCCCACTGTCGGTTGGCATCAGCAATGTGGCCCTTGAGCTGCTCGTATCCGAGCTTGTAGTAGACCATGCCACCAAGAGCGATGGAGTAACCAAAGAACTGGAGGGGAGTGACCTGGGTGCCCCAGATCATCATGGAAGCGATAACCAGGAGGATATCCTTAAGAACACCGCAGAGGGTAAGGACGACAGCGGAGGTCTTGCCAATCTGAGAAAGATATTAGTTTGGGTTCTGGCTGATTTTCGCCAAAGAAAACTTACAAGGAAGACAACGGAGACGTTGAGCATGAAAGCGCAGAGACCGTTCAGGAAGAAAGTGAACAGACCAACGTGGTAGACCTCAGCCATGGTGCAGTTGGGGACCTCCCAGATGAGAGCGACAACACCGTTCATGACAGCGCAAATGGGAGCAAAGTAGTACAGAGAGACCAGAGGGTCCATCTTGTAGTCAGCGGAGCTCAGCAGGCGCTGGACCATGGTGAGTCGGAGAGCCTCGAAAACGATACCACCCATCTGGAACAGCACACCAACGGTCACAAAGTGGATTTCGCCCATGGACGCAATGATGACACCGACAACGATGGCTGAGACATTGAGGAACTGCTTCAGGTTGGGAGCAGAAACACCCAGAATCCAACCAGAGATGAGGACAGCGACGGGAGTGGTAGCCTTGAGCATCTGAATGAAAGCGACCGAGAGGTAGAGATACGTCAAGTTTCCGCAAATCAAACTCAAGCTGAAGAAGATACCGATGGGAACGACGGCACGGACATAAACGCGAGCGGTCATCTTGACAGTCTTACGTCCGTCAAGGTAAGGAGTCCATCGGGCCATAACTTGAGTGATGATGGTCGAGAAGGTCAAGTGGTAAGTCGTTAGAATGACCGGGTAGCCTGAAGGTAGACAAAGTCAGCAAGGGAGCCGCAGTTTGAATGACGGGATCGCGACGAGAACGTACGGAAGTTGAGGGTATCGAGGAGCCATTTGTTGAAGAGGATGACGGATGAGGAGAAACCGATCCAAGCACTGCAAAGGCGGTTAGCAACAGTCGCAATGCGAAAGTCAATTCGAGGATAATAGTTACTGACATAACGTAGAAAGTAGGGTGAATGGAAGCGCCAGCGGGCTTTGACTTCTCGAGACCAGGGTTAACCGTGGGAAGAACAGGAGTAGT
Organism: Fusarium cf. aywerte; assembly: GCA_011034095.1. Taxonomy (NCBI): domain Eukaryota; kingdom Fungi; phylum Ascomycota; class Sordariomycetes; order Hypocreales; family Nectriaceae; genus Fusarium; species Fusarium cf. aywerte. The sequence continues at coordinate 969,808 of WETZ01000010.1, read as the reverse complement.
CGCACGAGGCGTCTCTCCAGAGACGCGAATCTTCTCGTCGGCCGACATTGTGATCAATTATTTAATTGGTGGTGTTTTGGAAATATTTGGTGGTGCAAGTTGGTTGAGGCTGTCGACGAGAAGTTGTAGATAAGAGACCCCTTGAAGACAGATTTTAGGGGGGACGCGCAAACGAGCGGACGGACAGCCGAGTCCTGTAATGGAATAGAATCGGGAAAGGCGAGGGGTGCTTGATATGCAATTTGGCGGGGCCCAGGCGAGACAAGGTCTCAAAGAACAGAAAAAGGCGAGTAGAAAAAAATAGTTGAGCTACTTCTTGTGATGTACTGTAGCAAGGGATAAAATAGTAATGGTAGTAAGTCGTAAGGCTACCTGAAGAGAAGGACTGAATAGAAACAAGAAGTCGTCCCTGGTTCTAGAAAAGAAAGAGGGAAGAAGAGGGAAAAAAAGAGATTGGGAGGAGAGGGATGGGTTGAGATGATGAAGGGTCAAGTAGGTATAGTAGGTACTTTACTAAGTTACTAAGTCACTACTTAAGTTGGCTGGTTGGTACGTAAAAGTAAAAGGGGAATACCTAGCTAAAGCAGCGAACGCAACACAAGGCAAGGCAGCGCAACGCAACGTTGACTAGATCTCTCGAAAGGCCAGTGCAATGATGAATGGATCTGGGATCCAGGGGGTGTGGGTTTGCTGTTATTTTGGTGGACGGAAGCCAGTCCAGGGTGAGGCGCGGCAATTAAAAAAAAAAAATCAATAAGGGTTTTCTTCCTTCTGCAATTGGCATTTTAACGCATATTAGTGGACAAGGCATGCGCTCTTTGCGGGCTGTCACTGACTTGACTAGCACTAATAAAAGCTGATCAGCCAGTTTCTCTCAACACGAGTGAAGTGGATGTATGTACTAAGCCCGTAAAAGTACAAGCAAGGATAGGTACAGGTACAGGTACAGGTACCCCAAGCCGTGTACCACGCGAAGTCTGCTTTGACGCGTGTACAGGGGGACAATCGTTAGATATAGGCATGCAACTGCAAGGTACTGTATTGTGTACCCCGACTGTACTGTAACTGGAACAGAAACTGGCTGATACCTCTAGACCAGACCGACCTATTCAGGGGCATTTCTCTTGTCACTTTGAGGAGCGTGCGGCTGGAAGGGAAGGGGGCTAAGCCTGGCGAATCATTCTACCCACGTTGAGTAGATCGCATTTGCTTGCATGTCAGATAAGCATTTGGTTCTTGCACTGTGCTACACGCAAACTGTTCTTTGATCCCGTCTCAACTTTGCTTGGGTCATGACGCTGTCGGGCTTGGAAGTTAAAGGGAGGAATGTCCGTGGCTGAACCACAGCATGTGAAGATATTATAGACTGTGCTGTGATTGCACGAAATACTATACGCTGGATTGTTTAATACTTAGGTTTGAATATCTCCTAATACAAAAATGTCCAATACCGTCTGACTATAATACGATATCGACTTCCGATCCAGTATACGCAGATACATGCAACTTGTTCAACCCTGCCGTAAGAACTCACCCCGCCTTGGCTGAGGAAATCTTCAACTACCGAAGCCACATCAAAAATGGACGTTTTTGTCTCTCGCTAGGATCAGAACAGATCTATAGAAAAAAAAAGTAAACATAAACAAAATAAGAAGAATGAGGCCTGAGCAGACAAGCACACTCATATACTTCAAGCCATTCCTAGTATAGTCCATCAACTAAAGCTTATATCGATGCCTATCTTAATTGAGAAGCTTCAATCGTGCATTCCCACGATACCTAATACCTGACCTCAATGACACATTGCATATTTAGTTCTGTTGTATCCATACCTGTCTGGACCACAATGTCTTCAGCTGTAGGCGCTTCCTAGTGGTAGACATACGACAAGCTGTTTGAGACATTCGTACGAAAGGGCCAAGTCTGCCATAGCCAAGCTCTAACGAGGGAAACCTCAAGTCAACCGCCAGCCTTCATGAAACTCAATCCTTCACAGATCGCAGTCTAGGCACGCAAAGAGCTAAGGTTATCGAACCGAATCGAATGTTGAAGTGCCATCAAACAACTTGGAGAAAAGCTTGTCTTGAGTTAGAGGATTCTATTGTCACGACATGGGACGGTTCTCCGGTAAGTTAATCGGTAGATCTGCTTGGCATCGGAAGAATCCTATTACCGTTGCCCACATATTTGTAGATCCAAGCGAGAAAGTCCAAAAGTCCATGTTTATTCATCGTCTCCCAATGACCCAGCCTTCCCGAGACTTGGCTTTCAGTTAAGCATTCGCGTCCCGGCTTCAAGACCCATCTATCTCACGTTGACGGGCGATAGAAACACAATGCAGAAAACCAAGCCGCGCACCGTGAGATCGTCAGAGTATCAGGCATCTCGATACCCCCATTCGAACTGGCTACAAGTACCGGTACTTGCTCGTAAAAGGGGGTCTCTGGGGAGCCGGAGCAGGACTCTCCTTGCGTTACGAGCGGAGAGGAGAGAGGATTCTTTTTGGTGGATGCAAAACTCTATATTCCTGTTTGCTGGGTATAATCATATTGAATTCCTCCTGAAACAAACACGTACTGGCCCCTTTTTGCATGGTTATCCCTTGACAGCGAAGCCGGACTCGGTGCTAACGGCAATGACATCCATGCCATGACGAGCCAAGGCCCTGGCTGAACCAAGGCTGGCCGTTCCCACGCGAGGAGCAAGCCTTGCCTTGCAAGCCACCTTTGATGAATTGACAAAACTAGCGCCAGGACGATCCCGTTGCTGATCTGCTTGTTCGTTTCAGAGTACGTGCTGTCGAACACTGTTAGAGGATTCGAAAACACCCGTGTCTGGTGGGGGGGACGGAGCCTTGCGAAACCACCAGTTAATCCTGTGCTATATCTGGGTCTAGTGACGTTTTGGCGGTCGAGGGTTACGAAGCCTTATGCGTGGCCCTCATCTCGCAGCTCTCAATATCTTGATGGCTGTGGATTCCAATGAGCCGACGTTGTGGGAACAATAGCCGCGATCATCGCTTGTCTACGGAGAAGAGATCCAAAGGGAGAAGGGAGAGGCGAAGCTTGTTACATCGACTATCAACGGAGTAAATAGTTCTCTCATTAGCTTTGACCGCTTTGCTTTGGTGTTTGATAGCATTCAGTTGGCATTTGACACTTGGGCCAAAGTCCCTATTGCTTCAGCTACTATTGGATCTAGCGTCCATATCTTATCAAGATAAACCTCTACTGTCGCCTTTGGCACTGTACGGATGCAGCATCCCTGGACTGCACTTACTCTTCTCCACCCATCCATCCATCTTGCTGGTTACCCCTGACATTGCATTTTCTGTCAAGAAACTAACCTGAACTGTAATTATTCTGAGAAATTGTCAGCGACGTCCTCGATTTGGCTGACAAGTAGCGGTGGCCAATATGGTATTTACAGTACCTGATAAAAAGGTTTCAACAGGTTCGGAGTGCACAAGATACGGGAACTCTGGAACACAAGACTGTTTGCTATCGCATCTATGTAACGAGCATCAGCCCGGATCTCAAACGAGCATGATACAATGCACTACACGACATCCACTACAGGCCTGGGTCTGACCCAGACTCGGATACAAGCATCGAGTTGTGGCGTCTCTAATTAATTTGGTGACAGGCGGGACAGAGATTGAGATGTTGATGGGATTGGTCAGAGGAGAAGGCTGACTAGGAGTTGTCATCTATCAACGCGTTCACTCCAACCGTTATCTTATCTGCCATGGAAGGTAGAATTGCACCTCATCTTAGGAAATTACAATAAGGCTCTGTGTGGGACCTCATGCATCAATGAATGGATTAGACCTTCAAGCCGAGTCTATTGCGTAGATTCCGGGAGGTTGGCAGTCAACCTGGTAGTACTTTTGTCAGTAAACCGAAGATCCAGCCGGACATGAAGATGGCGGTTATACCGATGTCTCGGGCATTGGGATAGGCAAGTTTCAAGTGTATTGGGAATGTATCAGATTGACAAAAAGATCAGCCTCGTATCATACGCAAGACTTCTGGAGTTGATGACTTCTTGGCAGAAGACAAGACGACGGGGAGCCACCCAACAGCTGCGGTGCTAATTATAAGAGAAGCAGGCTAATAATGTTCTCCATCCATGGCACAGTGTCCGTTACACATATATGCAGGTAGCGTGTTGAGTAAGATTTCATGCAATGTTAAGACAATTGTAGCGAGTTACGATATCATACAGAGAGAACCTAGTTGGTAATTTTGAGTAATTTTTTTTTCCCGTTCTAGAAGCTAGACGTTTACACCGTTCATTCAAAGTTCAAGGCTAAGGTTGAAACTTGCCGTAGGGTAAGGTAATACTGAGATTGACTCGAGCAACATTCATATCCACCTCCTAGGATTACGCAATAAAGACTGCTGTGTTATGTTGATATGTACATACAGATCCATTAGACAGACAAGTCTTGGATTAAGCTAAAGAGTCCCCTTTTCTTCTCCCAAAGTCCCTATTATATCATCTCTTTGACCCTGATTGTCCTACAACACCATGAATCTATCACATCAAGATCATCCAATCCCATGTTAGAATAGGCCCGGGCTACGGGCAGCCACTGACTACAACCCACCACCCACGTTCGCCTGCCCGCCGCAGTCCAGGGGTCGGGTGGGTGGACCCAGCCCCAGTCGGGTCCCCCCTCTCCCTTAGTCTAGGGGCTCCAAAATAATTTCAGCCCCGCCATTCGTTAAGTTACCTTACCGTCTCTCCTTTTCGGCCACTCTCCTGAAGCCACCTCACTTTCTGCCATCTGTTGCGGTCAATATCTACAGCTACCACGGGGCTTTGATCTTTTCATTGTCTTCTTGTTGTTCTGTACAGCTTCTTCTCTTTCCAGTCGCTCCATTGTTGTCAGCGTCTGCGCATTTTTCTTCCCTCTTGCGCTCTTCTCCATATCCACTTCAGCTTCATCTAATACCCCCACCATGGCCGATACGTGAGTTACTCCTCGGCTGCTCATTGCGATTGATTGATGGCAATGCTTGCTGCGATATGCTTTCTGTTATTTGAAAAAGTTTACTGACTTTTATGCTTTCGCAGTAACGTCGATGTCCTCGTTATTGGCATGGGACCTACTGGTCTCGGTGCTGCCAAGCGTCTCAACCACATTGTATGCACTCACCGCCACCTCCATCTCGAGGCAAGAATCTCGACTGACGATGTATATAGAATGGCCCTTCATGGCTGATTGTCGACTCTTCTGACAAGGCCGGTGGTCTTGCCGGTACTGACACCACTCCCGAGGGTTTCGTAAGTCACCGCCGTACAATGTCGACTGAAAACCTTGTTGCTAACGTGCGATTCTTGTAGCTCTACGATGTCGGTGGCCACGTTATCTTCTCCCACTACAAGTACTTCGACGACTGCATCGACGAGGCTCTCCCCAAGGATGATGACTGGTACACCCACCAGCGAATCTCCTACGTTCGCTACAAGGGCCTCTGGGTCCCTTACCCCTTCCAGAACAACATCTCCATGCTCCCCAAGGAGGACCAGGTCGACTGTATCGAGGGTATCATTGACTCTGCTCTCGAGTGCCGTGTCGCCAACACCAAGCCCAAGGACTTCGATGAGTGGATCGTGCGCATGATGGGTGAGGGCGTTGCCAACATCTTCATGCGACCCTACAACTACAAGGTCTGGGCTGTTCCCACCAAGAAGGTACGATAGCGAACCCTGCGCAGAAGACGGTGAAGGCGGTGTACTAACAAGCTGCAGATGCAATGCCAGTGGCTCGGTGAGCGTGTCGCTGCTCCTGACGCTAAGCTTGTCACCAAGAACGTTATCCTCAACAAGGTTGCCGGTAACTGGGGCCCCAACGCTACCTTCCGATTCCCCGCCCGTGATGGTACCGGTGGTATCTGGATCGCTGTCGCTGAGACCATCCCCAAGGAGAAGAAGCGATTCGGCAAGCAGGGTGAGGTCACCAAGATCGATGCCGAGAAGAAGATTGCCTACTTCGCCGACGGTAGCACCATTGGCTACAACAAGCTCGTCAACACCATGGCTGTTGACCACCTCGCTGAGAAGCTCGGTAACCAGGAGCTCATGACTCTCACCAAGCAGCTCTACTACTCTACCACTCACGTCATTGGTGTCGGTATCCGAGGTGAGCGCCCTGAGCGCATTGGTGACAAGTGCTGGTTGTACTTCCCTGAGGACAACTGCCCCTTCTACCGTGCCACCATCTTCTCCAACTACTCCCCTTACAACCAGCCCCAGAAGGACGTTAAGCTTCCTACTCTCTACCTTGCCAACGGTGAGAAGGCTGCTTCTTCCGAGGCCAAGGAGGGTCCTTACTGGTCCATCATGCTCGAGGTTTCTCAGTCCAGCATGAAGCCTGTCGATGTTGAGAACCTTCTCAAGGACAGCATCCAGGGTCTTATCAACACTGAGATGATCAAGCCCGAGGACGAGATCGTCTCCACCTACCACCGTGCTTTCGACCACGGTTACCCCACCCCCACTCTTGAGCGCGAGGGTATCCTCAAGCAGGTCCTCCCCAAGCTCGAGTCCATGGACATCCTCTCCCGTGGCCGCTTCGGCAGCTGGCGATACGAGGTCGGTAACCAGGACCACTCCTTCATGCTCGGTGTGGAGGCTGTTGATGCCATCCACAGCGGTGCTGTCGAGCTGACCCTCAACTACCCCGACTTCGTCAACTCCCGCCAGAACACTGAGCGTCGTCTTACCCAGAACTTCGTCTTCAGCACCCCCCAGACCAACGGTATCCCCAGCCACTCCAAGGCTCAGTAGATACTCACTGCGTTGGAGTCGGAGTTGGAGGCATGACGTGTACAATCTATCATTGGGTTGAGCACGTTGTTTGAGATTTCAAGAGATATGTGTATGAGAAAACAAACATTGTGGGAAGCGAGTTAGCGCCTCGAGAAATGACGAGTCCGAATTTTTAGGATTGATGACGGGAAATAAGAACAAGACAAGACGCTGCTGGTGAGGGTTCCCAGTCAGCTGGACGGATGGATATAGGTTTCCGCTGGAGAAGCGAGCCATGATAGAGGATAGATCTGGAATTCTTGCTCTAGGGTTAGACAATTGAACGGATTGTCCTATACAGATACATAATAGTTTACAACATACAATAGAACATACAATCTGTTCGTGTTTTTCAACTTGTTGTTATTTGTTTGTGTTTTTGTGTGAATATTTGCATGTCATTGGTGATGAATGGTATTCAGCTGTGATGGTGTTTCACATGAATTGGCGGCTACGAGCTAGATTAAATGTTTCAGTGACATCGGAGTAGTTCCCTACCACTTACATCATGGCGCCGTAGTGCAATCAAGGGGCTGAAATGGAAGACGCAGGGTTAATAAGTTCAGATTGTTCTCCTAATAACCACATAGACTAATCCTCGACAACAAGTAACATATATGGGAAGATGCAGATTACAATAATTTCCCACTTCCACTACAGGAATGGAAGCTCAGAGAAGTGCGCTACTGCAAGAGATCGTCAAAACAGCAACGGCAAACACCCTAACCTAAGTCAACGGAAAAGTCAATAAAGCAGGTAGGCGCTTGACAGTGCAGTGACCCATAAACGGCGCCACAAGGGTCCATCTTGCAGCACGAGCCGAAATTTGTCAATCCCACCTCTTTCTCTTTTGTGCAATGAGCGTCTACAGTAGGCCACGGGTACAACATATTGATCGATGCGCATAAAAAGGAATGCCAGACTGATTCTATTCTTGGCAAGACATGCGCAGCCCAAGAACCTAAAGAATTTTCTTCCAGTTCTACGCTTTGGCCAGAGGAAAAAGGGATGAACGGAGAAGAAAGGAGATTTAGATAAGATATCTGGCCGGGGCATCCTTAACCTGAGAGGGTATCATCGGTGCCCAAGAGGGGAAAGGACAGCTGGAAATGATGTAGAGTTTCGGCTACGGGAAGTATCTTTTTGGCACCACTCTGTGCTTGGTAGCGCGAGGTTTAAAAAAAAAGAGTAGAGTCAAGTTGACGGTGTTCACGATGGTAGGTGGTGGTGGAGTAAGAGCTGCATGACTCTGTCTGTTGTTTTGAAACAGGGTCAAGCTACCTACCTCCTATGCTTGAGATACTACAGTGTCTAATGTCAGCTGAAGATGCAGGGTGAAAAGCAATACGACTTTGAATACCCTGAACTGAACTCAACTGAAACGAGAGAAGGAACAACGTGTTCTGCTCGTGGTTGCTCTTCTCCAACTCGGTCTGACTTTGCGTCTGGTTTGCCCACAACAGGCCCAACTGTCAAACCGGGACACCACCCTTGCTATTCCGTCATCCACTACCAATTCAAGACGGGACCAGTCTGTGAACAAGACTTGGACCCTGTATCTTTGACACACACACACACACAAAAAAACCATGGTAACCAATTCCGACGAGTCGCATCGATAAGCAACACGGAGACGACTTGAACTGTATTTAGATATAATCGTTGGAATAATTGACTTGGGTCTCTACGTAGTTTGACTAAAGTCTTTGTAAAGGGTTTAAAGATTGCACTGACTTATAGCATACCACAAAGTAAAAGGCTGAAGGAGAAACATCCGACGGCAATAACATTGGATAACATTCAACCTACTTACCCATAACATTATCTATTTTCAAGTCTTCCCTCACTTTGGGGACTGGGGAGGGGCCGGAATCCACAAGTCCACTCGTAAGTTAGGTACCTAGGTAGTCTGCTAAGCCAACTCCAAAGTCCAAAGTTCAGTCCAACCCCAACCCACCACCACCCGCTTGACTTTACTTGCCTTGCTTGTGCTCGGCGGTCACGGTACACTGCACTGCTGCACTGCGGTACGGTCCAGTAACCACCACACAACCTACTGTAAACTAACACAAACTGTTGGTTCTAATTCGATTCGTCCTCATCTCACCTTCCCTTTTACTGTAGACTACCCAAGCCTTGAGGGATCATCAGCCTCCTCCTGCTCCTCCGGACTTCACTGGACCCTATTCCCCAGACGCCGACCGGATCTGCCGTCAACGTTTTATTATCCATTGCGAACCTCTACCGTCATAGACGGTCATCAGCACTGTTCCCATCCCAGAAGAGTTCCACCGACGCTCGGCCTTCCAGACGTAGATCCTACAAGATCCCGAGTCCCAAATATTCAGTTATTGCCTGTTTCGTTCCACTTTGCGTTTTGCTTGCTTGCGCCTCCGACTCTCTTCCGCCTTCGATACCAAATTCCCCATTCTTTGCTTGCGAAACGTCCAATTCAAATCCCGGCCGATATATCTCCGATGATGGGCGCTTCACTTTCATGTGCCTCAGACCTTGATTGAATACCAACCCTCGCTTCTCGTGGTCTTCTCGCTCTGCTACCGGCACCGATTGCTTCGCCCTTGCGGCGCGCCGTAGTTTGCGCTCCATCATGGACGGTGCTTCTATCGTTACCGATGACCTTCTTGATCCTCCGCCTCGAATATACGAGCGACTGCGTCAGATAGCTGGATATACATGGGATGAGAACCAGCTACCCTTCCACTCATCTTACGATTACTGGTAAATAACCCCACCATGGTCCGCGAGACTTGCTCGTGGGCCCGGTCATGACTCTATCTCTGACTACATCTAGGCATGTTGTTGGCACACGTTTTGTCTCGTCGGTGCCCTCGCCTTCGAGCTCACACAATGCCTCGAGCCCAGGATCAGCTTTAAGGCTACACTCTGGCCGCCCGTCTCCGTCAGAACCGTACGCCCCGATATCGAATAACGATGGTTATGATACTCAAGCAATTACACCCCCCGCCTCCTCGTCATCAAATAACCCAAATGACGCTCCTTATGTCGAAGAAAAAGTCGTTGCTCGGTTATCTTACCATGCTTTACGAGAAGAGCGGGCTTTTCATATCGCAAAAAGTTTAATTGCCAATTCGGACCCGACAGGCCAACATATTGTCAAGCCTCTGGACTTGATCAGACTAAATCCCCTCCCTGGTGATCGCGCACAGGTTGTTGTTGCTATATACCAGCATCCGGGGCCCAACTACCTGCTCGAGGTGCTCGACATGGGCCCGGCTTTCTACAGGGCTCGGACACATGGAGAAACCTTCACCTCGATACGGAAGAACGAACCCGAGTTGCACGACCCGATTTCTCTACAATACTTCCTCGACTTCGCTATAGGCGCAGCGCAATGTCTGGAACTTCTCCACCACAATCTTGGTATGATTCATGGTGAAATTCGAGGCGATGCATTTCACTTCAACGCCGAGACAGGACAGGTCAAGGTCCTGTCTTTCGGGTCTGGAGTTCGCTCATTCGAACACGGCCTGACAAGCACCGGATGGTCTACTCTATCGAAAGAACTTGGGGCACGAAACAAGCTCTTATATATAAGTCCTGAGCAAACAGGCCGAATGCCAGCTGAGCCGGATAGTCGAACCGATATCTATTCTCTAGGTGTTTTGCTCTGGACGCTGCTGACCCAACGGCCTGTCTTTGAAGGCGATACCCCTCTCGACATCGTACAGGGCGTTCTTGGCCGGAGAATACCAAATGTGTCCACCGTGAGACTTGATGTTCCGGATGTTATTGGAAGGATTATACAACGGTGTACAGCCAAGAGTGTCACAGAGCGGTATCACTCAGCGAGCGGACTTCGTTACGATTTGGCCAAGGTCCAAGAGTTCCTTGGTGACGGGGACTGGCTGGCTCTCAAGGAGTGGAGGATTGGTACAAAGGATGTGTCGTCGTTCTTCATGCTCCCTGCCATCATGATCGGTCGTCAGCAGGAGCAAGCAGAATTAAGCAAGGTCATCGATCGTGTTGCGAAAAGTCATGCCATGAATCTAAAGGGAAATACCAACCGATTCTCCGACGGCTCAAACCTGTCGAATGATGTCGCCGCCTTTGACGATATATCTAGTGAAGGAGCAAGCTCTGTAGACGGCACCAACTACCGAAGCGGCTCATTCACTCATACCGCACCCTCTGAAACCAAGTTCCAAAAGACCAGCTTCAACCCGCTATTCTCTGATACGCAGACAGTTTCCGGCGACACAATCGCGTCTTCACCTTCGGGCACACTTCCTCGAGTCGCGAAGCCATGGGAGAGACACCAGTCTATTTCGTTTGAAACACGCAGTCTCGTTGACAGTTCTGGACCCGAGTCTCAAACTCGTCATAGTGTGGTGGAATCGACAGCATCCAGTCTATCGAGGCAGCTAGGATCCGCCAAGTTTCGCCGTCGTGATCATTGTGAGGTTGTCACAATCGAAGGTGCAGGTGGTCTTGGAAAGAGTTGCCTTGTTCAAAGCGTTCTGGCTGATGCTAGGAGACGGGGTTACTGCGCCACAGCCAAGTTTGATACCGCTAGGAGGACAGCTTTCGGACCTTTGCTTAAGCTGCTTTCGTCTCTTTTCAAGCAGGTCTGGGGTGAGAGAAACACAGAGACCCCTTTCCACCAAGGTCTCAAGCAATTCGTACGTCCTGTTTGGCCAATGCTACATCGCCTGCTGGGGCTTCCAGAGTTTCTTCTCGGCTCCCCTGAAGCCACGATAGGTCGATCAATCTCGTCATCTTTGCAGTTCAGCTCGAACAAAGGCAATGTCAATGTCAGGTCGGGACTTAAGCGTCGAGGGTCATCGCCTGGTGGTTCTCCCAAACTGGTTGCCAGAAACCCCAGCGTCGCTTCGCAATCATCTTCAGATTTCCTTCGCACTGGCACGTCCACCAAAAGTATGCGGCTGATGAACATCTTTTTGGATGTCCTCCGGGTTTTCACTGCGCACAAGTTCATATGTTTCTGCTTGGATGATCTCCACTTTGCCGATGACGAGTCAATGGAACTTATCTCTCAAATTATTGCTTCACGGATGAAAATGGTTATCATCATGACATACCGTACGGAAGAAATCACATGGGATAAGATCCAAAGTATGATTCATCTTCCTGAAAACGAGGGTGTGTATTAACACTTGTTCTGATTAACAATCTCTGGCTAATATTGGTAGAATTTCCTCGCTCTGGTAGCCCTCTAGTCACTCGAATTACACTATCACCTTTGACGGAAGATGACATAGTTCAATATGTCTCAACGACACTTTGCCGACCGAAAGAAGAAGTCTTGCCTCTTGCGCTCGTGCTGCAGTCAAAAACGGCAGGTAATCCATTTTATATGAGAGAAATGCTGAGTGCTTGTCACCGAAAGAGGTGTATCTGGTACGACTATAGAGACAGCCAATGGCACTATGACCTCGACAGGCTCTTTGAGCAGTTCCAAGGAGAGAAGGATTACGATACACTCGATACGGCCTTCATCACTCATCGCTTGTCAGAGCTCCCTCCAGCAGCACGGACTTTGCTAGCTTGGGCTGCTCTTATCGGCAACTCATTCTCATTCGAACTCATCTGTCGACTGATGAGTGGTGAGTTTGACTACCATGACGACGACAGAGGGGCGTGCTGCGCGACGTTCACACACAAATCCTATTCGCAAGGGGAAGCTGTCGCCGGTCTTCAAGCAGCAATCCAGGCATACATCATAGTGCCCAGTGAGACGGATGACCGATTCCGTTTCGCTCATGATCGATACATCCATGCTTCAGCAGACCTACAAGAATGTAACTCACGGAAGATGCACTTTATCATCGTGCAAACGCTCCAAAAATACTATGGCAGCGAAATTAAGCAATTGGACAACATAGCGTCGCATATCTGCGCGGCGGTCGATATTATCAAGAGACGGATTCCTAACCGCCGGCAATACCGCAAACTGTTGACAAGTTGTGCCCAAGATGCTGCTGAGAGTGGTGCGAAGCCCACAGCCGCGAAATACTACAAAACAGCTTTGTCTCTCTTACAGGACGAACCCTGGACAGAAGGCAGGGAAGATGTGTCTTACGACGAAACGATGCAATTGTACCTAAGAACAGCGGAGTGTTATCTCTACATGGGCAACTATACTGCAGCAAACGATATTCTCAACACCATCTTCGCCAATGGGAAATCGCCATTCGACAAGGCTCCAGCATATGTCTTGCAGTCGAGGATATGTACACAGAATGGCGATGCCAGTGCTGCCTTAACGTCACTCAAAGATTGCCTCAACGGGCTTGGGGTTATCCTCGACGATGAGCCAAGTTTCAAGAAGTGCGACGATAAGTTCGAACGACTGTCGATTCAGATCCAGACAATGGGACAGGACAAACTTCTTAACTATAGACCGGCGGAAGATCCAAATGTTGCATCCATAGGAGCTGTCTTATCTGAAACCGTTAGCGCTGCTTGGTGGAGTGATGGATTGCGGTTTTATCATCTCAGTCTCATGATGGTAGAAATGCACCTAGAGAGAGGCGCTTATCCACAGTCTGGCATGGCATTCCTCTATCTAGCGATGGTCGCTCTATCGCGCTTCAACATGACACAGTTTGCAGTGGACCTGAGCAACACTTCTCAGGACCTTCTCTACCAAGCTCGAGATCCTTTCTTCCTCGCCCGCGGATTGATGCTCTATTCGATCTGTGTTGGCCATGTCCACATGACGATGCCTATGATCGTTGCCCAGATGGAGGATGCTGTGGAGTACGCCTCAGTTGCTGGCGACAGATCATCGACTATCATGACTTATGGAGTGTCCGCAATTTTCAAGTTCTTCGGCGGAGAGAATTGCGCAGACCTCGAAGGATTCTGCCAGTACGGCTGTGAGGAGATTCCAAACTGGTATTCTGACTCCCGAGGAGGCTCGGTACTCATTGCTGTCAAGCAACTCTGCCGGGCTCTCCAGGGCAAGACTCGCACTAAGAATGCACTCGAAGTTATGAACGATGAAACTCACAACGCGGAGAACTACAAAAAATGGTTGGCCAGTTGTGGCAGCAGAAGCCACCGATCTATCACTTTTTACGAGAGCTTTGAGATCATACCCTTATTCCTCTACGGACATTATGAGCGTGCCGTAGAAATTGGGGGTCATGCTATTGGTCAACTCGATATGCTCTGGTCTGCGCATAATAGTAGACTGATACTATTGTTCTACGGACTGGCTCGTGCCGGATACTTGCTGCAAAAACTCCAGCTTCCCTGCTCTCCAGATGAAACCTTTTCCTCGCAGGTCGAGGATGTCATCAAGGAGCTGCGCCGTTACGCCAAGATGATGGATGAGTGGTGCACCCTCTCGGACATCAACTACCTAAGCTGGATGAAGTTCTTGCAGGCGCAGATCGAGGAGCTATCTGGTAATTACGGCAATGCCATTCAGAACTACGAGTGTGCTTTAGATCATGCAACCGAGCATAATTCGGTCTTTGATGAAGCTCTTGGCAATTATCTCATGGCTGGTATGTTCATTCGACGAAGCGCACGTAGGTCAGCTCGTGCAGCACTTCTCGAAGCAGTTGGATTATTCAGGCAAATGGGCGCCGTTGGCGTCTCGAGAGCCGTCGAGGAGGAGCACAGTTTGTTGCTGCATGGCCCTACAAGGAACCAACGAACTAGCGACACTGGCGTGCAGACCGACTTTGTTGCCGACACCGCCTCGGTTCAATACCGGACCGTGGAGGGCGAGGACGGCGGAGATCTGACTCGCATTCCTTCTAATACCATGAATATGCCCGACCTTAACAAGGGCGAGCGCATAGGAGCATGGCGAGGTTCGATGAACATCCAGGCCGAGCCCGGAGCGGGATTGCCTGCTCTCGATATGATCGATCTGCATGCCATTCTTGTCTCTTCGCAAGTCATCTCCTCTGTGCTCCAAGTGGATGAGCTATTGAAGACTATGTGCGATGTCATTCTGCAAACTTGCGGTGGCTCAGCGACCCTGGCTGCTATTGTTGTCCAGGAAAACGACATGGACACTTGGTGTGTAGCAGCAAGTGGTGATCCTGAGAGGGGTGCCTCGGCACATATACCCGGCATACCCCTATCGGGAACTTCGCTTATCGCTGAGAACGTTGTTCTCTATTCCACACGTTTCCTCGAGTCAGTCTTCGTCCCCGACTTGGTATCTGATGAGAGATTTGGAAACGTCAATGATTCGTGGCTTCAGAGAAACCCTGTTGGTAAGAGCATAATTGCCATTCCAATCTGCCATGGCAACAAACCATTACTAGGTGTGCTTTACCTTGAGGGCGACCCAGGTGCTTTCACAGATCGCAACGTCACCGTGCTGCAACTCCTTGTCAACCAAATTGGTATCAGTTACTCTAACGCACTGGCGATGAAGAATGTGGAAAAGATCTCGGCAGAGAATCGCTCCATGGTCGCCGTGCAGAAGCGAGCTCTTGCCAAGGCACTTGAGGCAGAGACAAAGGCCAAGAACGCAGAAGCCGAAGCCAAGCGAAACGTCAAGCTTGCAGAAGAGGCTGCCAAAGCCAAATCCATCTTCTTGGCCAATGTTTCCCATGAACTTCGCACACCCCTCAACGGTGTTATTGGTAACTCAGAGCTCCTTCGCGATAGTGATTTGAACAGGGATCAGCTTGAGATGGCCGACTCTATCAGAGTCTCGGCTGATCTACTTTTGACTGTCATCAACGATATTCTAGACTTCTCCAAAATGGAAGCGGACAAGATGAAGCTATACATCATTGCTTTCAACCCCGAGGACATGGTTCGCGAAGTCGTTCGGGCTGTTTCCTATAGCAACCGCGAGAAGACCTCCAAGAAGAACGTTAAGATTGTACAGAACATTAACCTACCGCCTATGTTGATCTATGGTGACCCCATTCGTCTGCATCAGGTCCTGGGCAATCTTATTGGAAACAGTCTCAAGTTTACTGAAGATGGTTCGATTACTATCGGTGCTCGTCTTGACAAGGAGACACAAGAGCACGCTACTCTTACTTTCTGGGTTAGGGACACTGGTATTGGTATCCCTCCTCAACAGCTGGCCAAACTGTTCCAGCCCTTCAGCCAGGCGGATGCCAGCACAGCAAGAAAGTATGGAGGAAGTGGTCTAGGTCTCAGCATTTGCAAGTCTCTGATCGAGACAATGATGAAGGGCAAGATTCAACTCGAGAGTGAAGAGAATGTAGGCACAACAGCTTGGTTCACCGTCACATTCGAGAAGGCCAAGCCCGACGTTGCTGCTGGAGACGTGCAAACTAAAGCCACGTCCTCGGCCGACCGCTATTTTGCGGCTGCCTCCCCTGTGGAGCGAGCTGAGTCACCAAACCCTTACCTGGACTTGTCCAAGGTACCCAAGGGCGAGATTCGTATTTGTGTTGCTGAAGATAACCCCATTAACCAGAAGATTGCCATTCAATATGTGCAAAGACTGGGATACAAGGGCGTTGAGGCTTATGACAATGGACTCAAAGCTGTCGAAGGTCTTCGCCAAAAAGCCAAGGAGGGCAGGCCGTATCATGTTGTCTTGATGGATGTCCAGATGCCGGTTCTTGATGGCTACGAGGCGACAAAACTGATTAGGAAGGACTCTCTAGATGCAGTGCGCACGATTCTGGTTATCGCTATGACAGCTTCCGCGATCCAGGGAGATAGAGAGAAGTGCTTAGCTGCTGGCATGAATGACTACCTTGCCAAACCTGTCAGGTCGGAGATACTCAAGAAGAAGCTTGACGCGTATCTAAGTGTCGAGGTGAGTCAACCAAAACTACCAAAAGGAAATTATATACTAACTTGTTACAGCATGTACCACCACCACCACCAAAGCCAGAGCCTTCTCCCCCAGTGCCCCCAGAATCGACCCCCAGCCCGCACACGCAGGCGGGGGCTCCTACCGTCAAATCAAATTCGTCTTTTATTCTTCCATCTCCTGTAATCAAGCCTAGCGTTGGGACGAGAGGGTCATCTAATGCATCTCTTGATCCTATGCAGGAGGAAGCTGTGTTCAATCACCCTGTTGACCAGACTGCGCTACAAGCACAGGACAGCCCTGTATTCAACAAGGAACAACGAGGACCATTGCCATTAGCAATTCGGGGCAGCTCACCGCATTCGACAGACGCCGCTGCTCCTAGTCGTATGTCAAGCGACGATCGCTCCATAGACTCCGCTTCCATTGCGGACAGTTCTACCTCTCAGTCTCAGAAGCGATTTCCTCGAAAGCTTACCAAGCAACGCCGCAGTAGCGAATCAAACAGCGAGCGACCGTCTCTTACTGGTTTCTCCAATGATAAGTCAAGGAGCGTTCTCAAGAAACCACAGCGACAGAGCACAACAAATCTTGTAGAAGAGGGTCAGAAGGCGGAGAGCAATTCTTTCATGCCTGGCAAGGATGCTAGCAAACGCAGCAGTTTGACATCCTCGGCTTCATCCTTGAAGGATCGAATCTTCCATCAATAACGTGACTGAGGAGATCGTCGCCCATCTGAGACGCATTCCGTCACGAACAGACAACACACATTTAGTTTGTCTGATATTTTATACCATATTACAGCCATGTTAGCGGCTTACCTTTATACATTTACACAACGCACCAGCAGAACGAAGGGGGCGCAAGGGTGCAGTGGAAAGTTACGACCGCATTCAAAATGAAAAGGAGGACACGGTGGGATCTAAAAGTCCAGGGAAACGATTGAGTGCACAAAGAGAAGGGGAGGAGACACTACACCAGTGATCCAACAAGGAGCGTTCGATCACATATGAACTTTACGTGCCATTAGGCATGGTCTGGATTTTTGAATATTCTGTTTTTGCTTGAGCGAGGAGCACCGACAAGGACGGCAGCTTGTGTCGAGGCGCGGATGAACAGGGACTTTTTCGATTCAATTCATGACAAAAGGAAAGGGGGGCAAAAGGTTATGTGGTAGGCCGTTTGGGACTGCTTGCAAGATACCTCCTGTTTGCTTTTATTCTATTTTCTTCTTCTCGTAGAGATCGACTTAGCATAGATAGCGTGGTCCACTGATTTGGGAACATGAGACGCCGAAAGAATCAAGACAGTCAATTGAGAGAGAACAACAGCCATGTTGAAGCATGCGTGTACTTGTAAGCTTAAACAGTGTGGCAAAGACTGGTCTAATAGTGTTCAAGTTGATCTGCCCAAGGGTGTCGATCCTACGCATAGTAGTAACTAGAGTTATTCCCTAATGCCCAGGCACACGAGTACAACGTTTCTTTTAATTCTCCTCAAATTAAAACCCCTCACGAGTTCGCCGACGCTCTACATCCGCAAGGCGAAGAGGGTGTGTTGAAGTCGAATTGGAGCCTGACGATCATATCTACAAACGGGACCTGATCGACCGAGACTCGAGAACAAGAAGGGGGGCAAGTAGCCACATGGGAGGTGTACGCTAGCGGCCGTTGGCGACAACAAGGCATTGGCGTCCGAGATTGACTTAACTTAGATGAGACGAGTCTCCGAACCACGCACATCTCAAAAGATGGGATGGACGGCACTCCAGGCGGGATGATAGCCCTGCATCAGGTACCGTCACATTGTGGCAACGATTAGGCGGAGGAGAGAAGGGGAAGTTGACGTGTAAGGTGACGGACCGATCAATTTTCGATCAATGGTAGGACCGAGCTTGTCTGGTTGGTCAACAGTAAACTTGGCTTCAGGATTCGATCTCGCGTAAAGAAGTGCAGGTAGAGTGGAGGGGAGGGTAAGGGAGGGGATTTCTCAGCTGGCAACATGTAAGCCCACCCACTGAGATCCATTTGAACTACTTGTTTTGGACAATATACTGAGAACTGCACATGACCAATTCACAGAGATGTGCCTAGTGAGTAGTTTGCGTGATTCAACACTTCCCTACCCAACAGGCCTTTCCACTTTGAAAGCTATCAGCCAAGGAACATGAGGGTCTATGACTATCCTTGTTCGTAAGCACCAAATGTCCGTTGTAATATGAATTTGAAACTTAGCCTGTGCAGGGGCGGCAACCAGAAGCAAGGGCCAGATATCATACAAGGTAGTCGTTAGCAGGAGATGCCCGCAATTGCTCTCTTCTCTCAGACCGCCAGGTCAATGTCCCTGATTGAGCTGGCGCACAGAGTTGGAAGCTCAAAAGGGCATGCCGTCTAATCATCCGGCTTATTGCAGTAGAGGAAATGATCGCCGACGAAGCGGAGAATAAGAGACGAACAAGCATTGCCAAGAATTGCCTCTCACCTTTCATCAAAAGTTGGTGTCATAGCACAGTTAACTAGTACATTCAGAATTGCAGCAACGGGCCCTGATGCAGGTGTAGACCTAGCTGGAGCAATTTCGTCAAGACTATGTCTCATCCCCCAGCTAATACATACTGAACGGAGCCCGACAATCTTTGGCGTCCATGCCAGTCCAGCCTCTCGCGCTGATCCTTACTCGATAAACACAATTGCTTGCCTTAAATCTTGGGGCTCGTGGGTTCTCGGATGATAGACACATGTCAGATAGGATGGTGGCGCTAGCAGGGGTAGCCGCTTCGTTGATCTTGATCGCCCAACAATCCTGGGCTGGAAACGATTGATGTGCGGTTGATATGCGGTTGATATGTGGGTTATCGAATCATTTACACATCGACATATCCGAGACCATGATGATATTACATGGACGTCCTGCATACTCTTTGATGACAGGGGAGACTTTGAGGTCCGTTCGGTAATTGATACGTGAAGTGGCTGATGCCTGCAAAAATGTACCAGTAGCTAGATGGTGTCAGCTACCTAGAACAGCGGGGGTCACATAGTGTAACGGTGCCTGAGTGCAAGTAGCCGGTCGCTAAGGGATCTCGGGAAGCAGATGAAGAGCCTTGATAGCGGCAAGCTGCCGCTGAACAAAGCCGAGTTTCGTATCCTGATTTAGATGTTGGGGAGCAAGCCCTGGCAGGTTGGTTTTTGGAATGCGTGTTCGAAAATGTAGGTTTGTGCAAACCGACTGAGTCAATCATCCGTCCATGCATCCTGATGTGATGATCGAGACGCTGCCCTCATATTGATGCGGTAAACATTGCGTTAGGGACAAGACAGGGTGGGATTACCTCACCCCAAATGTTTCCTAGCTTATTGGACGTTGGAAAAGATGCAGCATGTCCTTGAAATCAAGTTCCAGTCCAGGCCAGACTGGGCGGACCCGCACCAAGATCGGGAACAGTTAGATCCAACATCGACAAGGGTATCGTCGGATTGGGCCGACCACGAGGGTGAACGTGTCGCTTAAAAGCTAGTTGCCGATCCATCAGCTCACACGGGCGACCAAGGACTTCCAACTACACAAGCGGCGGCAAATCAAACGAGTCGGGACGTGGCCATGTACATTCGTGTGCTTGACCAAGCCCTGTCGAGTTGCGGCCGACATTGGCAAATGATCTGCGAAATTGAGTTGCTTGGTACAGGGCAGGGAAAATGAACTGCTATGACGGTGTGTTTAGACAGAGCTGTGATCCCTGACTTGTGGCGGAATAGGCTGGACCTCAGGTCCAAGGCAAACTCTCCTATGCTGTTTTCGATGATTCCAGCTGCAGAGCCTCGGAGAACGCTCCCAGAAAGAGAAAAGAGTGGGTGGTTGAAAGCTTCTAAGAGCATGACCTCAGATGACGATACAGCAGCTCTTGGTTCAAAGAGTAGCCGCCAAGCCGTAAACTGGCACCATGCAGGGAGGCCGCATTCAACGAGGTTGGCCCAAATGTTACGGCCAGGGAATGAAGATTGAAGATCCACGATACTACCATAAGGGGATCAGTGCATCTGATGGCCATGCATGGCGGGTTAGCATTTGCGGCTGAGCAGCTCTACTATGTAGCTGCATATGTATGTGGCTAGTGTGACAAAAAGTCGTTTGTTTCATTTTAAGTCGAGTCATCTCGTCACCGAAGATAATGTTAGTTGCGCACTGACAACAGAGCAAAAGGCCAAGAGGGCCAATTGAGGTCGAGTTCCAGGGTCGCATCACGCCGACGGAAGGCCAAGCACGAGTGGAACAAGGTAAAACATGCCGGGCATTACCTTTGACGACAGACTTCATGGAGGTTGCGGAATGAATTCGTCTCATCTCGTTTCCACGTTGGTGGCAGATGTGATGTGATGGAAGGATGTGGTTCATGGCTCATGAATTAGTGATGAGGTGGCAGGGTCAAGGCAAACCAAGGTAGGGCAGCCACCAGTCAAATCAAATCAAGCAGAACAAGGATGCATCGCCAGGGGGTTGAAGTGACAGCCAGAGTGAAGTGGGGAAGAAGGAGACGGAAGATTAGTTATTGAACGGCAGGCTGAAATTCAAGAAAAAGAAAGAAAGAACAGATGAATGGATTGATGAACGAAATTTGATTTGTGCATGTACTCGTAAATGGAAGGAACGGACTTCCAGTCCTGTGGCCCCGCCAGTCTAGCCCGTTTGGACAAGCTTCCACGAGAAGGATAAAAACGAGGGGAATGTCGTAGAAGGATGCAACACAGGCAGGAACAAGGGACAGGGGTAAAATCGTTGTTTCAGATATCCTCTTTCGACAAAGGCTTCCCAACCGGCAGGTACTGTACGTCTCGGGCTAAACCTGCTATCTGAGTATTTGATTGGTTGAAGCTGATCAGGGTCCCGGGATCCCTAGTCCTCGGAACTGGGAAAGCTAACTATAACAAGTCGTGATTGGTAGAAAGCCTGCGGAAGGACATGCTACGCACACACCCTTCTCTCAAGTACTGGTAATGAACCACCAAACAGGTCTGGAGGTATTCCGTACAATCTGCTATAATCAACACCAAAACATGCTCGCCTGCAGTGCTTGGGCAATATATCCAAGCGCCGTACTGTAGGTCTGTAGTTTCTATCGTATGGGGGAGATCGATAAGTGCAAGTGGCTCCGCGCAACAAAACTTGTTCACAGATAGGATAAAAGACCAGATGACTTAGTCAATCTATCCATATCTGGACAGATTGGCAATCCGCCCATTTGTTCCAGTAATCTAGACTTGGTAAGAAAATGGTCTGCTAACCCCTTGCTGACTCGGGACTGCGGACACTGAGCTGTGGATTTTGATATCTCAATCTCCTTGACAAAGGCTCTAAAGGGTAACTGTAGTCGGTGATAAATCAGGCATGAACGAATTTCGTGCTGATTACCTAGTTCAGTAAATCAAGACAGTTTGGGGTACGATGCTGACCTGATTTGTACTTCTCGTCTAACTATGTACGACTTGTACTAACGGAGAGAGGCACAACACAGATCTCACACGTACAATGGAATCACTTTAAGATAAAGAAGCGTAAAGTCAACCCTGAGGACCATCGAGCGTTACTGTAACACATATGTAGATGTTCTTGGCGCCTTCGACCTCTTAGTATGACTCTAAGAAGCTTTTAGCTTCTGACTCAACCTCAACGGGCCTCGAATACTGCCCAAAACTAGTCCTCTAATCACAAAGAGGTCGCATAGGTATGATGCTATCACGTCAGATTCTCTGTGTTTATCTGAACAAAAGGGTCATCGGTGGTGAATTAGCTCTGCAGTCGAGGTCAGATTAGGAAATTGGTGTCCAGCGTATTTCTAGTATTCGCGGAGACCTTCATCTTCTCCGAACCACGGGCTAATACCAACGAAAGTCATTTCGGTACTGTAAGGGGCCGAACCATGATGAGTCCTTGATGTCTCTACACGAAACATAGTAAAATTCACAAGTGTACACACTTGTCCTTATCTAAGACACTTTGGGTCAGTTGCTTTCTCATGGATCATCTTGTTCTGGTTGCTGTTTCCTTGAGGGCAACTTCTCCTTGGTGTCAGATCAATCACATCCTTCGCAGCCGCTAGTACTGTTGGCTAGATACTCTTATCATTCCTCGGGCCATGCTGAATGTAGACTTCAGAACGCATCGATGGCTGAATTCAAAAGTAAACACGCGGGACAATCGTACGCATGCATCTCTTGAAAAGCGAATCGATGAGCCTATCGATCATTCATCTTGCGCGCATATAAGTAAGAACCTTGACCCGTATCGTGGCGCTCTCCTGGCGAAATTCAACGGCGTGTGTGCCTCAAGAGGGGCGGTAACGGTTTTCGAGAGGTGGAACCTTGCCCAAAAGGTGGGGTGCCGCTGGTCTAAGCTTGCTCACGTTCACTCAACGATGACGATGAATATTGGCAAAGCTCACTGGAGCTCCCCCGGCTTTGGTTCGACTTAAGTGTGCTTGGCAGAAAATTTGCAAAGAAAGATTCTGACCGTTCTGATGTTCAATCCATGAATGTTTATGTCCACGCGATCTTTCTTGTCAACAGATGGTCTAAAGATGGACACTTTTGCGATGAACGGCACGGTGTTCGCAATCACTACCACCACCATGAAGGCCTGTTGCAACGTGCTTTCGACAACGACAACTTTGCAATTGTGGCTGCGTGGCGATAAATTCATGAATCGATTTGGACAAGGTCCCTTGTAGCCTGATGAAAATCGGGCGACGCTAGCTAATCCGGATTGCTTCTAGACATGCTTCGAGGTCCCGTTGGAGGGCTTGAGGCTGCCATCTGATGTTAGATTAGAGGGACTAGGACGAAGGTGCTAGCAATCCACCAATGCATCATGACCGAACCTGGGCATCATATTTCGCCCTGTGACATGGCTGACGAGGTGAGCAGAAGGCCAGATGTCCTCTGTGTCATTGTGTTGTTACAGTATCATGAGGGGATGGATCTGCAGCCGTTAGAGACCGTTAGATAATGACGAAGCATGATGCTGTTAGTGGTGAGCATGGCGGGCGGATCGTGAACATTGGCTGCCTTTGTTATGCTTGTATCGTATTGGGTAAACGCACTGTAAAGACTAGCTAGCGTATCATCCTGTTTCCTCGTTGCCAATTTCCTTTGGTACGTTGTAGACGTTCAGCAGCAAGAAATAACGTCCTGTAACCTCGGTAAAGTGGGCGGGATGGAGATTTGCAAAGATGAAACGCGGCACTGCGACATGAAGGGAGATTGATAATATCAAGTGCAAGCAAAAGAGCAAGGCTACATACGAGAATTGCCTGCTACGTATGGAAGGTACTGTACGTCGGAGTAGGGAAGGACCTTGGTAGGTAAAGTTAGTAGTTAGGCACCTACCTGCCTGTCGGAAGGCCGCGCAGCTCAAACTCGACGCCACACACAGACGGAAAGAGCGGCTGAACGAACTTGTTCACGAGCTAAAGTTAAAGGGCACCTTCCTTAGTTCGACCTAAGCTCAAGCTAAGATAGGACAGGGGACTGACTGCTTATTTTCTTTTTCTTGCCTGAATTGGATTGTTGATCACCTTCCTTATTGTACCTCTATTATACGTCGGTGCGCTCTTGGGCCCCAGGTAGTCAGTCTATGAATAGAATTGAGTCGAGACGATAAGCAAGAATAAGAGGTGAAAGAACACAGACAGGAAGGAACAAACAAACAAACAAACAAACAAACGAAAGAGATGAGATGCCGAGTGGGGTCAATGCAGAAGGCGCACTGCAATTGAGAATCCGATCAGTAAAGCCAAGGACGCCATTTCGCAAAAGACCTCGATCTTTATCCCTCCAAATTTACTGTATTCTGCTAACAAACTGCACCTGTGCTATCCGTGCAATATCCCCGTCACATCCGAAACGATAGACCACAAGCCACAGGTACTTGGTCCTAGTACTCGACAAAGCGAGAACAGCTTAAACCCGGCTACAGGAACCGCGCTTCGTGCAATAACCTACAGGTTCCGCTCCTCATCGATTGATGGCGAGCAAATCAATCCATGTCGTCCACTTCCCGTGCCTCGACCCGACTCGAGAGTCGCATCCCTGTGATACACAAATACATCACCAACACCCACGTCTCAGAATAGGAAACCCAACCCACTAGGTCAGGGCTGATAAAGCACGTATTATACCCTTTAGCGAGTCTGCATGGCCCATTTCGGAATTTCATCATGACCAAAGGCAACATCAAACACCCGGGATATCCACCAGAAGCTTTCAAAGACGTGCATTCGAGAAGCTACAAGGAACCCAGAAGTCATCAGCCAAGCAGCAAGAAATACGAGAAACAAGGGAAAACTTCGCCGCCATCTCAACCTAGTCCTTCACACCCTACCAGGGACTAAACTGCATCGATTTAAGTACCTACACTATTGACTTACAAGCTGTTGTTGTCGATGTTGCTTGCACACCTATTGCCTACTCGAGATCCTAGCTACCCACAGACAGTCAGCCGTTCATCCTTTGGAGCAACAAGCATTGTTGACGAGTTCTAATTACCGCTTAACTACCGAGTTCGAGACCATGTCTCACTCGCCCTCCCAGGAATCAATTCGATGCTGAGAGCCTCGACTGGTCCGGTCGTGTACCTTTTATCTTGAAGGCTGCAGTAACTCGGATAGATTGTCTCGGCGCCCGTGGGATTAGCCTCAGAGCTGCAACCTGGGGTAACGTACAGAGAAAGCTTGCCCACAAGAGATCTTGCTCGTCTGGCTTATTGATTTGTTCACTTTTATTTGAGTTTTCGCTCGTGTTGTCTTCACCTTCTCAATTGAGGAGAACGCAACGAAGGAAAAGTGAAACTCAGTCCTCTAGATGAGTACTAGGCACATCATTCACCTTGAAATTACAGCAACCAACAATGCTGCACTTGAGCATACTTCGATGGAATATTATACTGCCGTCGTCCCTTTGCACATCGTGCTCACTCGGCCCGCACGCCTCCAACACACACGCCCCTCCCTGGCTCCCGATTCCTCCCCACTTCTCATGATCCATCCATCCATCCATTCATTCATCCCTAAGCATGTACCGTACCCGCTTGGAGCCCTCCATCCTGTCTTCTTGTTGGCTCTTTGACTCCTCGAACGGGACACAGTCTGGGTTTTCAACATCGCAGCAATCCTTCCAGCCCCCGGTTACTCTCAGCCACTTCTTTCCTCCACCTCTGCCACTGTCCCCAAGTCCCGACCCCTGCTCCCTGCCCTGTCTGGACCACAACCTTAGTGTTTTGTCTTGTCCCTACCATGTGTCCCAGAATCTGCCAAATCTCCTTCTGATACACTCTTCTATCCTGAGCCTCCTAAACTTGCCATGCTAGGGCTTGCGTTAGTAAGATGATTCAGAATACATTCTCATTCTTCTTACTGGCACAGCATCTCCTCTGGCCCTTACCTTAACTATCTAATGCCGGACTGGCTTGACCGAACCTGGCTGTTTGATTCCGTTACCTGGCATGATTTCCTGTTCGAAGGCTCTTAGCTGTGGCTTTCTAACCTCTTGCTATTGATCCCTAATCAATCTGTTAGATTGGACAACCCCTGTTTGACCAGGGACAGTTTCTATGCTAAAGGCGTTTCCACCATGACTTCAAGTGTCTTTGATCCTGGAGTCACAACTCCAATGCTTCAAAATGCGGACCGGAGAAGGACGTCTCGGCGGCCGGCGCTTGATGATGTGCGTATAAGCAGGCGGGTGGGCGTGTGCGGGTGTGTGCGTGTACTTTTACTTTCCACCACTCACTCTGCTCTCCACTTGTAGTGAAGCTCGCTCGAGCTGCTCAGGCTTTCTTTTCTCTTTTCTTTCTCTCCTCCATCTTCTCTTGAAGATCATCGTCAACCTTCGCCTCGTTCTGCTCCTTATTCTTGTCCCCCATTCGTTCATTAAATAACCTTGTGTCCTGAAGCCGTTGATCTCTTGTCATAGCTCCCTGAAATCTGCAAGCTACCCTCGTCCCGGTTGCCGCAGAATTATCAGTGCTGAGCTAGCTTGAGCACGATCACAGACAGGGCAAAGCAGAATACCCAGATCCTATATCACGGTTCCTGCTCAACACTCCTTTCTATTTCAAGGACAGCTCTCCTCCGTGATCTCAAGCATTGGCTTGATAAGCATATAGGCGTGTGCCCGTTAGTTGCGAAAGGCGAAGACAACTAACAATACGTTTGATTGCGCTGGCTGGTACCTGCGTTTGAATTCGTGTTGCCCTTTGTTTGCAGCACTTGCTGTGCCGTCTATAACAACAGCCTTGCAAAGCTTGAAGCTTTCGAATCCATCCTCCCTCTTCCAGCTTCTGACCTGGCAATTTGTTTTGTATAGCCGACTCTTGCTTGCTCCATCCTTTCATCTCAACCCAGTCCATTCATATTGATCAACTTCACACCCTGTCTTGTCAGCCTTGAATCTTCTCCACTTCTAACTTGAACTTACTAACTTGCAATCATTGACAGCTCTTTTCTACGTGTGCCCCCCATGTGTACTATATGGAAGAGCCATCCATGACTGGTTCCAAATGAGCTTGGCCCTGCTTGTCAACTGGTTTCATCCGCCCCGCTCGCCTCGACCGCCACACTCCAAAGCTGGCCGACATCTCCAGCTCGCCGCCCGCTGTCGCCTCTGGTCGTCTTATACAACGTCCACAACCCACATTGTATGCCTTTCTTTCTATTCTTCCCATTTCAAGATTCCTTCTGTTTCATCTTATCCTTGTTCTTTCCTCCCTTCAGATATATATCTCACCTTGGTCCGTCATTATCGAAGACCTGCCACGAAAGAACCTTTAACAAGTTCTTCAGCATATCTTCCCTTTCAGCACCATTCGTGTGCATTGTATATCTTTCCCATACCGTTGCCCACATGCTTGGGTAACGTTATCTCTGTTTGGCTGGGACTGTTCTTTCTGTAAAAGTCAATAATAAACCCCAACCTCCCAAACAAGACGCTCTTTCCCTCCTAAACCCTCCCATATCATTCGTACCGATGTCCCCACTGGCGTAACCCAGCTACCATACAACGATGCTTACCGTCAAGCAGCCACCGACTTACGGCTACAAGTCCGTTCATGATCTTCCGACTCCGCCTTCAACCTGTCGACTCTCTCCCCCTTTAATATACCAAGACCCAGCAAATAAGTCACTACCTGCCGCTTATCGGGGACACAGTCCACCATTGCAGCCCATGTCGGCTCCTCATCGTGGTCTGCCGCCACCGGCAGCCATGGCTCTTCCTCCCCAGCAGCCCACGACTGCTGGTATACCTCCCCCTTCACATCATCAACCTCACCCTCCGCCTCCGCCTCCGCCACAGCCATCGTTAGGCCCTCCTGGTCACCAACAGAGGGATTCGTGGGCTCAGTTACCCGCTCCACCTCAGCAATGGCAAGGGTCAGAAGATTCAATGAAGCATTGGCTGCAGGCGAAAACAGAAGAGGACAGAAGAAGGCAAGAAGAAGAACGAACGAGACAGGAGAGTTTGCGTTTGGAGCAACGCAAGGTTGAGATGGATATGTTGCGAACGTCGCTCCAAGCAGGTATCCCTCCTCCTATGGTCCCTCTGGTTTTCACAGGTATGAGCGGTGGAAATGTAGCACCACAAGCTGCTCTGGAATGGGCTCAACAATTTATGCAACCAGGTCAAGCTCCTCGTGCTCAGATAATGCCTGCTCAATGGCCTGTGTCGCCAGAGCACCAACGAGAAATTCAGTCGCAGCCTCATACACAACAAGGCATTCCTCCTGCGTCAACGCCAGCAACCGGATACGCATACCCACCATCACCATCGAGGCCACGAGGCCAGACGGTGAGTGGTGTAATTGGACGGCCCATGGGCATGTCAACATTGCCGAGTTTGAACACCAATGTCCCACAGCCCGCACATGGTCCTGCAATGCACTCGCATCAGCATTTGCATATGCAGCAAGCTCAGCAACAGCAAGAAACGCAAGCGAGTCCCTCGATATATTTTCACCACTGGCAACCGCCAACGTCACAAGCTAGTGGTAGCTCGAATCGACCCGGAAGCCCCTCTGGTTCGTCAAAGACCAAGAGAAAACGAGATTCT
Source organism: Fusarium cf. aywerte (assembly GCA_011034095.1). Lineage (NCBI taxonomy): Eukaryota > Fungi > Ascomycota > Sordariomycetes > Hypocreales > Nectriaceae > Fusarium > Fusarium cf. aywerte. Next base: position 941,119 of record WETZ01000010.1, on the reverse strand, counting down.
CTATGAACTAATGTAGCTTCTGTGTCAATAGGGGAAACTCCCAGAAAGCGCAAGGCCACCGGGCATGCCCCTTCCCCAACACGCAGTGAACAACGATATCGGTCACCTCCACCTTTTAGTCAAAGTAGCTCGTCGAGTGCGCCATTTCGTGGACCAAGCCGAGGCCACTCACGGCAAAGGAGTGATATGTCGCCCTTCAGAGTTACTGGGCCAGGGCGTTCCCGAAGGGAGAGTTTTGGGGGCCCTCTGCGTCGGAGATCGCCTATACGAAGGTCGCCAGTGCGCAGTTCAACACCTATGCCGCAGCAAAATCGACCAGACAACGAACGTAGCGAGTCGAAACAGTCAGTATCAGCAATGCTATCAGAGGAACCACAGTCCACCGCGCGGTATCCTGGGCCCGCTCGCTCAGGCGACGAGGGTGGACCCCGATACAGGCAATCTTCGCCTGGGGATTCGAAGACGCTTAGAGATATCAGAGAAATATCAAGGCCGCGCGATGGTGCAGGAGACGGATAGAGTGCTTGACTTAGCGGAAGGGCTCTAGACGCGTCTTGATTGTCAACTATCGCGCCTGCGCGCCACATAGTGATATCATTTTTCTCGTCTAGGCGCGGCTATCATTTATCTCAATTACGGCAGCCCACAAATGACGGCTGTTGTTGCTTTTTACGGCTTAGAAGAGCTTGTCTGGGTAACTGGAATGAAGAGCGGTTGCGTCCCTTAACGCGAATCTTTATTGGGATCGACATCGCTCCAAAACAAACATCACTTGTTACAAAATTATCAAAAATCGGTTTCAAATATTCCTGTACTCTCAGAGTACAACTTTAGGAGTTCTTGCATAATATCATATGTTGCTAGCAATATTGGAGGGGGCTTAGAAGATGGGAGAGCCTTGGGTTTGAAGAAAACTGGAGTTTCTGAAATTGGCTGTTTCCTTGCTAAAAGGAGTCGAGGGGTTACCGGAAAATAGCATTGGGTATAGCGGACTGAAAACGGGCTCAGACTCGATAGGATATGAGACAGACATCCATTGGAAGTACTCGGGACAGTTCCACAAACGGTTATAGACATCCTGTGGACTTAGATTCGAGAAAGATGAAGTTTCGCAGCTTCAGACAATGCACAACTACTGTTTCCAAGAGATGCCAATTTAAGATGGGTACTGAGTGAGTAACAGATGTATAGATAGACATACAGTAATACAAATGGGGCTAGATGCATGAGACTATTGTTTTAGCCAACAATGCTCAGGTACGAATTACCGTATGCCACAGTCAGTTTATCGGGTTAGGAATTACTAGCCCCAGTGGCTTCGTTGCTCCAGAACTCGCTCGGCTACAAGTTGAGTAACTTCGGCCTACTGAAAACCTCACTGCCCTACCCATTCTTCCAGCCTCAAGGTTGGCTGGACTGGACTGCAGTGTATCGTAAAGTACCTTGGATCCAGGAACGCCCCAAAACAGAGTTGCGGTTACCGAACGCCATTTCATTAGTACCAGTATAGTTTATTCAGAGGATCCATTAGGAAACACACCTCGTATCCTTCTCGCAAGAAGCAGGCAGGGATCATGTCCCGTTCACTCTAGCCCCCAAAGATGACGAGTTGAGTGACCTAAAGAGTAGGAATAGACTACTTGATTGCAACACCAACTCCAGCCACGCCTTTGGAACACAGTATCTATCGAGTGAAGCTATCAAAACAGATGGACCGAGAGACGGCAACTTTGAACCAAACACAGAAGAGGACAAGGAAGGATGGATACGAAAAAAGCCACACTTTTGCATAGCTTTGCCAGAAAAGGAAAAGCCATCAACTCTCAATGATGCATAAGAGAAAAAGAAACATACACGAAGAAAGAAGAAACAAAAACAATGGTTCTATGCATAAGCCTCTTCATGCCCACCGTAACCATTCAGCGGTGAGAAGATAGAGAAGCCAAGATAAAAAAGAACAAGACGAGAAAGAAAAAGTAAACAAAGTACGATGACATGTCCATTCATATCTCGTCTTTCAGCCCCCGGTCAGTGTGTGGCTTGCTTCTGGGTGGTCTCGAAGGGGAAAACTCGGCCGTCTGCGCATGTCGACTCTGCATAAAAGTAAAATGAAAGGATATAAAACCAACAGAAAAGAAAACTTTGTGCATAGTAGAGTAGCAGTAGCTATAGCTGGCAGCTAATATCTCGCGTCATTGCGGGAACAAATGTACCATGTTTTGTTTGCTGTCCCCCGTTGGTTACATCTAAGCCAGGATTAAAAAGAAAACTCCTTTACAGTAGCAGTGATAAGTGCTACTGTAGCTAGGAGGTACTAACCGAGCTATGTGCAGTAGAAACTCTGTTTAGAAATAAAACTCCAGAGTACAAATGCGAACTAAAGCACGTCTCTACTCTCACCGAGCCCGCTTCCGACGCCCGCCCCGGTCCTTCGCATGGAGGTCCGGGAGAGGGGGGCGATCAGATGTCAAAGCCAAAAGAGGCAATGCTGATTACATGAGAAGATGGAGGGGGAGGAGGGGGATGGGCACAGACCTTCTTTCTTTGAAACTGAGAGAGAATCGAGGGGGTGGGACTGACAGTTTCAGAGGGAGAACAAGACGTGGCTGAGGTCATCACAAAGGTTCGAGCTATTTAGGTAAAGCAGACAACCTTTATTTGAACCCTGTTCCTGACTCTTAACTAGATACTTTTATACCCGCGATGTTACCATCTTGAACTTTAAGATGAGGGAGCTATGTTCCAGTACCGTAAGCTCTTGAACAAAGTATGACATGGTATGATATGACAGATATTACGAATCGAGAAAGGCAAACCAGCCACAACTCGTCCAAAGTTGTTGATAAACATGGCGTCTTCTTCACTTGAGCAAATCATACAAGACGTCCTGAACAATACTGCATATACATTAACTTCGAGGCGGTTATGGCACTCGTATCTCGCTTATCTTTTGGTTTCTCCTGATTCCTATCTCATCCCTTCTAGGTACTCTGTTTGCCCTCTCGCAATCCCCTTGTCCTCCTCATGCATGTACATTAGTTAAAGTGCAATCAATGACAACCATATCGTTCCCAAGCCTCATCGGAGCAACCCTTAAAGCAAGACAACAAAACAAGTAGTGCCAGGAACGGGGTATATAGGATTAAGTTCCATGACTCCAAACGCTATCAACCACCAAAAGGGGAGTAACTCCGTCTGTTTCTGAATCCATGACGTTCTCGCGAACTACCACATAGAAAAGAATGGCCTTGTCTAGGCATGTAGTCTCTCAGAGGCCGTGGCATGGCATGAGAGACGGGTATCGAGCAATGTCGCAACGGAAAGCAACGCAACGCAACGCAACGCAACCTAAAACAAGAAAACACCCTGTAGGGTATCATGATACAGCTTCGCATGTACAAAGAGCAATCAAGCCAAAAGACAAAGACAAAAGAGAATGCCCTCGTTATACCAGAGTCATGGCAAAAGGGCGTGCTAGGTTTTCTTTTTGCCGTGATGTTGTTTATATTCCGCCTTGACCACTTTCATCAAAAGGTCTTCATCTTTTATAGGGATCGCCGACGTCAATGCCTTCATGGCATTCTCAAATTCGGCACCCAGGATAACTTCTCGCAAGGCTTGCGCCAGTGCTGCACTGGTAGCGTGCAAAACATCGTATTCGCCCGATGAGGTAGGCTTGCTATCGGACTTCCGACTGTCGCTTGCAGGTCTTGTGGTGACGGAGCCGTCGCCCAATAAAAGAAACACATCCCAGATTCGCAACTGGGCTGCAAAGGGGACAGAAAGATTAAATAGAGTTAGGTACCAGCGCGTGCCGTAAGCAGTAGTGTCAATGCACAATTCCTCCTTAAGAAAAAACAGTCAGTTTCAAACTCATGGCCATCATTAAGCTTTTACTTACCAGCTTACCGGCTACTTCCTTGTTGAGCCAGTTTGTGCTGAAGTCGGTCATGGCCGCTATGAGTTCCTCGAAACCCGGGCGGTACAGTCGTGCTAGTCCACGCAACTGCCACATGCGCACTAGCATCACGAAGCTCTTCTCTTCATCAAAATAGCAGAGCAGTGTAGCCGCCAGCGATGCCATGCCTTGAACGTATCCTGTGTCAGGGTAATAGATAGAGATGGCATGGAGGACTCGAAACAGCAATCGCTGGCCGCCTCGATAACGACGTCGAAACATGATGTGGCGGCTGATAGTTCTGGGCACATCCATATCGATCTGCACATCGTCCGGTGAACTCCGTAATTGGAGTCGGTGAAAGTCCATAACGATTCTGTCTTCAGCAGCCATGCCTCCATGCTCCCTAGCGCTGGTGGCCATAAAGGACCACCATGCTGCTGCCCGCCATCGATCAGGGATTCCCTTCCACGTCCTCTCGATCAGTTTCGGGTTCCTGGTATCGAACTCGAAGCCCATACCCTCGCCTTCGCCGCCCTTGCGAACGACTTTTGCCATTTTCCTCCATTTTTCTGACCTCTCCCACTCTTTTCGCTTCATAACTTCTGTTAATCTTTCGGCTTGAATCTCGTCGACAATGTCCTGGAGGCTAGGTGCGGTGTTGAGCATATCGCCTGCCTCGTCCATCCACCGCCGATCGCGGTTATGTGGTAATAGATTGCTGGCCTGTCTTATGACCGACCGTGATGAGCGAAGTGACGTTGATACTGATAACTCGGAGTGTTGGGTATTGAGTGATCTGGCAGAAACCTTCCTTGTTGGAGTCCTTCGACCACTACCGCTGAGGGTAGATGATAAGGTGTAAGGGTCTCGCTTCTGTAATATGTTGCGTTTCCTGGGTGATCCCGACGCGGACCTTGTTTCTGAGGGGGTGCCCATCCTTGAGCCGGGTCGTGGAGGCATGGTGATGAAACCATATCGATCAACGTGGGCGCCTTCGAGGTCATCCCAATCCTCGAGCCCTCCTCTAGACCTGAGGGAAGAAGAACTTCCAGAGACGGGCATTTGCCAGGCCGGAGAAAGATGACTTGGAACACTACAGCAAGTACAGGTTAGCATAAATCATTGTCCGCGATGATGATAATTGGGACATTCAAGGAAAACCATACGGGTCAAGTTCATTCTCCTCGGACGGGACCTCGGGAGTTGGTTCAAGACGCTCGTGATACGAGTGTCTCCTACCAGGCTCACCGCGGGAACCATCGCCAACAGTATAGAGCGATCTCACCTTTTGAGATTCCTTCTCCATGTCGGCGGCCAAGACACGAATGTCGGGGGCTGATGACAGGTCCTGAGTGGAACCTGAACCATCGTCGGCCCCTTTGAGGGAGTTGTTCATGTCGTTGGACTCGTCGCTGGGTCGAGGAAAGGAGGGTTGTGATTGAGACCTTGGGGTCGTAGGAGTTGTAGGAGTAGGAGTGAGGTCATTAGGAGCGGTCGGTGATGAAGTAGGAGTCGGGGTGGCATGGCCAGAGTTGGACTCGTCATTGTTTACGGTCGCGAGGGTGTCGGGGTTTGCAGAGGAGGATGTGGAGGTGGAGGAGGACGAATCAACTGAAGCCATGCTGTTGTGCTGCTGCTTGATGGCGCCGTCAATTGCGGCGACCTCTTGGGGAGCAAACATGATGCTTCCACGATTCGAAAAGGAAACAGAACTCATGAAGGCATCATCGAGGATGCTTTCGCAAGGGATGGAGACGTCGAGGGGAACAAAGGGGAGCGGGAGATCGTTATTAGATGAAGTATCCGCCAATGTAGCATTGCTAGTGTTATTATTCGAGGTTGTGGAGGCAGAGCGGGACCTGTTCCAAAAATGGGAGGAACCCTGGTCATTTACCGACGGATGCTCTAACTCAGACTCAGCCAAGGCCATGGCCAAAGCGGCATCAGTGGCTGGGGCATTAACGGTAGCGCTCGCAGTAGCGCCAGGGGCAGTTATAGTGGATTGTCCGCTGGCTGTAGGGGTGCTGGACGTGCTGGAAAAAGCATGTTCAGTGGTTGAGCTAGGGAGGGTTGAGCTCTCGCCGCCACTCGTAGAGCCCCGCCACAAGGGCTGGATCGGCGTAGTGAACATCTGGGAAAATGTACCGAAACGAGCTCGGGACCCAGAGCGTGTACGAGAAATAGAATCTTTTGAGATTGTGGGGCGAGATGAGGAAGAGGTAGAGCAGCGAGGTGATGATGGAATTGATCGACAAGGAGATTGGGGAGGAGCAGGACCTGTGGGAGATGAGGGCATGCTAATTGAGAGATATTCAGCAAAAGCAACAGAAATGGGAGTAATTGATCCTCTGCTGGGTCGAGTAGGAGTTGCAGGCGTAGATGTAGGTGCAGCAGTAGCAGAATCGGAATGGGACGCCCCGGACGGTGTCATGCATCGAGCGTTGTACAAGAGACTCAAAGCCTCGCTCGAACTCGATGTCAGAGGCTCAAAGATGCTATTCTCGTCCACGAATGGATCGTCTATCTGCTCAGCTGTTGTACTGGGCTGCGACATGACGGATGATATCAAAGACGACACAGTTGATTCCACTGCAGGAATTCTTGATCTGCAGGCAAGTTCAGCGTAGTCGTCGTCGTCCTCCTCCTCCTCCTCGTGGATGGTTGATGTAGACTTGTTTCTAGCAACCCCGGAATCACGCTTCCACTCCTCCACCGAAACTGGAGACGTCCTTGGTGACGGCGAAGGCGATGACGAAGCTGAAATTGAAGTTGAAGTTGAAGCGGAGCCTCGGAGGGCTGGGTGCTCCTCGGCAGGTGGTGCGACGATACCCGGAGGAACAATGACAATGGGTCGATGGCGGGAGCTGTGAGATGATGCCGAAGAAGATGAAGGGCGTCTTGAGAGGCGAGAAGGGTCTCGTGAAACGATCATAATAGGAGGTTCTGCTGGTGCAGTCTTCTCGTATCGCAAAGCCACAATGCTGGCGTCGAGTCGTAGACTGGTTCGGCGTTCGGTAGGCTGCTTCTGCCGCACGCTTCCAAATTTGGAGGGCAACATTATGGTGTTTGTTGGATCACAACACAGAAAGCCAATGGTGGCAGTAGTTTAATAGTGGTTAGAACCTCGAAAACCAAACACCCAAGTGGCTGGTTATTGTCGAAGAAAAAGGTGGTGGTGGTGGGCCTATTCTCGTGTAAAATGGTGTAAGTGAGACCCCAGTGAGCAGCAGCACATGCAAGGGAGCAATGCTGATGCCGGGGGGGAAACACAACCTTGGACCGAACCCAGAAAAGCTTCAGGTGAAGAGCAAACTAGAAAAGTTTCCCAAAGAAAGGGTCGGCGAGTCGGTATTATACCGTGGTGTAGGTGCGCGTAGACGAATACGGTAGAACCCAAGGGAGATAATTGTTAAGGCCAGTCCAGTCCAGTCCGGATGAGGTCCAGCTTGGTCAAGGGAGAACGAGACCCAAACAGCGCCAGTCCTGATAATTCGAGAATAAATTTCCAACTGGAACTTGACAAAGGGTCGAAATTGGATCCCGAGTCGCCGTTGGACAAAAAGGGTAAAAAGAGTCTTTGGTTGAGACAATGCAATCTCGTTGGTATCAAGTTGAAGGCGAAGATTCAGTTGAGGGTATGCAGAGAAATAGCCAAGGATGGTCGAGTAGCGAAAGGTCGTAAACACATTGATCGTTCCAAGTTTAGTTGATCATGAGAGACAGTGTCGTGTGTCGTTATGTATCGTATCGTGTCCAGGTGGAAACAGCGATTGTTGCGAATTGAGAGTCGCAAAAGAAAGCATTAAAGCATTAGACAACCAGAGGGAAGAGAGAGAGTATGTGTATGTGTGTGTGGAAGACGAAGATCCCCATATAGATATAATTACCTATGTACGAAACTAGTCTATCATCGACAGTACATGCAGCAAGCACTCAAACTAGACCGACTCATCAACAATGCAACGGCACAAGCAAAGTAAACAACAACCTAACCTTACCTTACATATTTTTTCCTATTTCCTACTTCTCTTTGGTCCATCCATTGACAGCCACATCATCCACAGGATCCACGTCAACACCTACTCTTTCCGTTGGCTACGGCAAGAACCCGCTCCGCTACTTCAGGTTTATGGTGGAGGTGGATCGAAATGCCTCGCTAATACTGGGCCGCCCATGACTGTTTACAGGGGTTAGACTCTAGACTGAGAGACGGTGAAAAACTCTATGGCTCGATACTGATTGCACACCGTCACTCTTTACGTGATGCACTAAACCACTTGCAATACGATCCAATCCATTCGCACACATGATGGGTTAATTGTCAGACATTTTCGACCGAATTGTTCTGTTCATTTAGACTTGCATAACTGAAGAGAGCGTGACCTCACCGAGATACAACAACACATCATTACTCCATTCTCAGGTGGAAAGACTCCAGACAAAAGAGAGATCTAACAGAGTCACTGATTGGCGAATTACATTGCATGCATTGGATGTAACCCTCCAACTCAGACCTTTGGGCACAAAGAAAATGTTGGCAATACATCAAGACGCAAAGCATCAAGACCCAACAGAAAAGATGCATTCATAATTCGCAAAAGAAAGAAAAAGGGTGGCATCCTTTACAGGTTGCAATGCAATAAATACAGTTCAACGGTTTCTCAAGGGCCTTGATCTTGACCATCTACTCTGCTCAATTGACCAGGGTCGACACTATAAACTTTTGGAGGTGGTCGCATTATACAAGGATATTCCCCGTCTTGTTCCCTCACAAATCTCCATCACCATCGGAGCTGCAACCTCTTCCTACGCAAAGAGTTTGCATTCCGGGCGTAAGGGATGACCGAGACACTACCGTACGGTAGACTATGCAAGCCACTTTCAAAGACAAAGAACATCACAATCACCGTTCGGAGAAGACCCCCGTCTGCGCTGTACTGTATCAGGTGGATCGTTATGGGCCTCTCTCTCTTGAGCCGCTGCCAGCTAAGAGGACCACTAACACCATTGACAGCTTAAAGCTGTGAAAGTTGGCAGCTCTCTCTCCCAGCCATTCCAGGCCAAGTTTTCGAGGCGAGCTTCGTAAACCACGCTACAACTCCCTAAGTAGTTTAGAGTCGGGCTTCTGTGAGCTATCATTTGATCCAATCGATATCCCGTACTCGAGGATAAGAGTCATCAAGGATCAGCAGAAAGGCCTCCCCAAACGAGACACGGTCTGCAAGGTACCCGCGACTGAACAACCACCACACATTATCACATTGCATTGACTTTTAGTTTCGACTCTGACATGGCTTGACTTTCCAAAGAATTGCAACACAAGACAAAGCTGAAGTGGACTAGACTGAACTTGGTCACAAAACAACCCCAGCCTCGCTCACTCACCCATGATCCCTTGACTTATACGACAATTATTCTGGAACATCAACACCACTATTCCAATAGTTGCCTCAGTCAACACAGCCAGCCATCCGCCCTCGCAACAAACACAAACAAAAACAAATCGAGAGACAGCAAGAGAGAAACCTAAGCAACCTACCAATTCTAGCATAGATGAGCATTAAAACCACGCAAAATCATGTCACTGTTTTTAGAGCAAGCCACTAAAAAGGACTTTTTACTCTAAAAGCACCGAGAGGGTTGCAAGAGAAGAAAAAACGCTTATCGCCACCCAATTTCAATTACACGAGTAACACAACGGACCGAAACTCTGTTTTCTTTTGCGTACTGTAGCAAGTTGATAGCCGTATATACAAAAGTTGGCAATATCATCATCACCAGCTCGTCACTCTGCGCCTACGAACTAAACCAAGTTGATGAGCAACAAGGACATGTCGGGTTTAGACTCGCACGAACATTTCATGCTTTATTCTGGCATGAAAGGGCCGTCTCTCTTTTTTTTTTTTTTTTTTTTTTTTTTTTTTTTTTTTTTTTTTTTTTTTTTTTTNGATAGAGGTGACAACCTCGTTTTCGGCACACTTTTCTACAATAAATCAATGACTATCGAGATGGTGGTGTTCTGCTAACTTACTGTCATTCAAAGTAGTTTATTGTACTGTATGGGTCGCCCATCTCCGCTTAAAAATTGAGACTTTTGTATGCGAGCTCTTTACACTATTAACAAAGGATCCATCACTATGAACCTTAGTCTCCCTTGCATACGGGTGGTAGAACCACCATTTATCCGTGGACCATTGAACCTTGCTTTTTTTTTTTTTTTTTTTTTTTTTTTTTTTTTTTTTTTTTTTTTTTTTTTTTTTTTTTTTTTNACCTCTACCCGTACGGACAAAAGTGCCACCCTGATGCGCGAGTCGACAGATCCATCATCCGAGAAAGCATTCTGTACGTCACGGTAGAGAAAAGCGTGCCGAAAAGAGAGATTAGACACACATACAAACGCCAATAATTTGACAGGAAAGTCAAGAAAAGAAGGTTGGCACCTGAATATTGTCTCAGCCTTCTTTTCAAGCATCGCGAATCTGGATGCGCCCCCCAGTTCGTAATCTGGTCCTGGGGAGATGGGTGATCTACCCGAGTTCCGCTTCCCGAACCTAACCTAGTACCTATAGCCAATCTTTCCCAATGCTTGGATCCGTCTGGGAACAAGGATTCGGGGCTCTTTGTCCTACCTATCTATTACTCAGCTTCACTGGAGCAAAAAAGTAGGGTAGGGCAGGGTTTTGGGTAGACAGAGGAAGCTCTAGGCAGCTTGCATGATAATAGAACCAAATAACAGCGCAAAATGGAGCATCAATGACACCGGAAGCGCTGCATCCTCCCGTTCCCCATCCCGGCCGGGTCTGTCACCCGGAAGAGCGGTTACCCGGTACTGTAGTCCGGGTCATGACCACGTTTTCTTCCCATAGAATGGGCCAAGAAAAAGGCTACACATCCAGGCTGTCAAATGTTGCTGTCACCGCCCATGCCCTGGTCAGTCGATGCCAACTCATCGGGCAACCCGACCCTTTGCTATTGCATCTCCCTCCCATGTTGAACCCTTTACCGCATGGGTGGTTTGTGGGGACCTTTTGTTCTTTTTCTTTTCTTCTTTTGCAGCAAGAGGCGGGAAAAAGCATCACCGTCATAAGTAGCGGTAAAAACAACCCCAGCCATGTCTTTTCGTCCCAAGCATCTTTTAGTATAGAAGCTTGAATAAAAATACCGAAACCATCATACATGTTTAAATAGGGCACAGTGGAAACACACAATGGGGAAAAGAGAAAACAAGTTCGCTCCAACGGTAGTCTAACGTTGGTAGCTCGCTCGCCTCGATGACAACTGTTGAGTGCATGCAGCAAAAGAACAGCGCCGCTTTGTTCTGAAGTGGATGCACAATCCTTGCTAGGCCGGGCTATAACGCCGTTTGGCCCACCAAGCTCGGCTTTTGAAGCTTGAAGTTTTGACTTGCAACCATAAGCCCTGCCCTTAGTCTTTGTCAAACAGTCATCGGGGTGGCTGGTAAGACATGAGACTTTGACATTTGATCCGCCAAGCGAGGCAGCTCATCAGGACAAAGAAAAGTAATGATCAAAAGAATTGGGATGATATCACAATTTTTTAGATTTCCACCTGCACAACTCCGTACGCCATATGCCGAGCTACACAACATCATGCTAACTGACTTGACTGACTACACCCATCCCGTTGCTTCCGCTCCTCGCCACATGTGTCTTGCTCGGCCGTTTGTTGAAATAATCTCCACCCCGGGATATAATTCTCATCGCATTGAGACAATTGGCCGTGTGTGTGCGTCCGCTTCCGCCGCCACAAATTGGTGAGCTTATCTGCTGCTCGGTGCTTCTGCCCCTTGCAGCTTGCATATCGTAGCGAGGGTTGCAGGTGCATCGAGAAATAATTAGCTTACGCTCGCCATCATCGGCCATCAAATGCTTCCTGCCGTTAAAGCAACATTGATGCTTATGCAAGAAGGCTTCCGAATGAAGCCTGCCTCTCTATTGGGCCTCTTAGACCGAATCTCGCCTTGCACAGGCTCGGTTATGCATCCGTGACAGCCACAATGTTACTTCCTCAGACCTCTTCATTCTCCCAGTCCGCTTCTCCAAACATGGGTCCCTTCCTGGTCCCGCCGGCCACCTCTAGCTTCTCCAGAAACTCCGGTGGCACCGTTGGAATATACTTCCGCTCTCGCTCACGGTTCACCCCACCGATCCCAGCACCGTAAGACACAAGCATGTCGGTGACCGAAGGCAAGACGAAAGGCAACATCAAAGCGGGATCTAGCAATAGATGCTCTGGCATCTCATCGTCGTCAGACACGTCATCCTGGGCAGGGCTTGCCACACTTCCAGGTGTCTCGAGGTGGTTCCCGTTTGACCGGCCCCTGACCGGTGTCACTGGTGTGCTGTCCTGGCCCGACTTTTGTGGTGAAGGTATACCACTTCGCCGTCTTTCTCGCTTGAGAGCCGCCTCTTTCTGTAAATTGATAAGATATTTCATACAGCTCTTTGGCAATCCCTTTTCGCCCACTTCTGCCCTGTAGTGGTTTGCGGAGTGGATGAGCTGCTGGGGACTTAGCCGCTTAAGCTGTTGGAGTGTGATAATAAGAGCCTCCATATCATCTCCGTCAAGCGAAGAGAAACATTGAAGCCACTGCAGCAACTGAATCACGGGTGCAAGATGCCTTCTAGCAGCGTCTTGCGTTGTCTCGCCCGAGGGGCGCACCTCACCTCCTTCGAAATGCTCTGCTTGTCTGTTATTCGTTCGTGCCCAGTCTTCCAATATTGATATGTTCATGCGAATTTGCATAGCTTTTGTCCTGGCAAGATACTTGCGATTCGACATGATGCGGTTAAAGAGCTCGGCTCCGATCCAGTAAATAAGCTGAGAAATGATTTGAGATGTAATCACTGAGTGAATGTCGTAAAGGTCGAGCACAAAAAGAGTGGAGGAGAGGAGAGATGTCACGTTTCGGGGCGCGGGCTTCGCTCGTTGTTTTGGTGACGGTGGTCGGAAGCGCTTCTCCAATGGCTCTTCCTTGACTTGGGTTTTCCGCTTGAACAGCTTCCACTCGTTCTGAAAGGTGATGTCCTCAAATCCAGGGATAGTCTCGTGTTCCAGCATGGCTACATCTAAGACCTTGTCCAGTCGTCGCTCAGCATCTCGCACGATGAGAATAAAGATCTCATTAATCAGCTCCGCCAACTGGGCCTGAAACTCGGCCGTCGCCTCGAAAAGCCCCGGGTCTTTCTTGAGATAGTGAAGGAGAAGAGTAGCGTTGGATATCCAGAAGGCCAAGATAGTCATATCCCACTGGCATCTTTCAACGACGTCATTGATGTAATCCATGGCTGACACTAAGAGCCGCTCCAGAAGCTCTGGACTCGAGTGGTAGTGCGCATATCGGGCGCTGAGGAATATCATGTTGGCTGGAACGGGTTTTTGTGACGGCGATCTTTGCGGTGTCATGTTGGTGATGACGATATCCAGTATGCGCTCCAACTCATGTTCTTGGAAGACGAACATTTGATCGTGTAAACAACGGTTCCAGTCAAACTCTTGCTGTTCTTCCTCGAATTCATCGACGGGCTACAAAACCAATTAGTCTCATGGCGTTTCCATCTCTACAATCAAGTCATACCTCTGGCTGATCGTCCATGCCGACATTTCCAAGGTCGACCTCGAGATCCCGAGCGCTTTCCATCATCAGCCGTCTTCGCATTTCATTTTCTGCCATTTCTTCCTCGAATCGATCCTGAGAGAAGCCAGGGCGGTAGAAATCATCGGTTCCTGCATTGCCGATATTATAGCCAGCATCGTGAAGGTAGAATGACATCTCGCTGTCTGGCGGCACGAAATCGAAGGCCGTTCGTCCTGATGAGGTTTTTTGGTCGGAAGAAGCGTTGTTATCGAGTAGTAGTTTTGCGATGCCCTTGTGTCGGTTCGTCATAGCCCACATAAGAGCTGTCCATTGATTACGGTCCTGCTTGTTGACGTCGGCGCCTGCATCAATCAATGCTTGAACAACGGCTTCGTGACCCTATTCGAAGGTCAGTAACGTATGTGCAACCTATTGGGAAGCACTCACGAAGCAACTAGCATATATAAGTGGTGGTGTTCCATCTTCGTCTTCGGCATCTAAATCGAGGTACTGCTTTGCTTTTCCATTGAGAAGCTTTCGAATCCTGTCGACATCGCCGTTACTCGCAGCCATGTTGAGGGCCTTCTGGAGCTTCTCCTTCTTCTCTACCTCTGACAGAGTTTCGCTGTTTACAACCTCGTCTTCGTTCTCGAAAGCAGGAGCTGCTTGGTGCGCTGCCTGAGCGGCCAACATTTCCATTAATCGCGTGTCGCTGTCTTTGGGACCTTTTGTGATGTCATTTTCGTAGTCGGGGTCGTTGAGCGACAGGTTTCCGAAGTTGAGAGGTTTCGCTAGAGCTGGTGTGGTGAGGAACTGGGACTGGCCTGGTACGGCGCCGTCAGTGACGTGTTGGTTATACAAGAAGCGCAAGTATGCGACGGACCTTGCCAGCCATCGTACATCTCTGTCTCGGTGATGAGATGCTCGTTGGGCACATGTCTTCTGTCGTCGAGGGATGTGGGAAGATCTGCAGGGAGAGCTCGTGGCTTCTCGTCAGGCTGTCCATCTGAGCCGCTGAAGGAGTCCCCTAGATCCATGATGGAGGGAGGGGCAGACACAGAGACCGAGACAGTTGCGGCGCGTGGTTCATGGAAGTTCGTATGAGATGATTTAGACGGTCACAGATCGGATTCGCAGGTTATTCTTGAGTGACGAATAAGATAAACCGATGCTATTGGATCAGTATCGTTGGCCAAAAATCGGGTTGGTTGTGTTGATGTCGTCTGCTGGCTGAGTTGGCTGTCGTAGAGGGCAACCTATTCCTACCCACTTTGTCCCTAATGAAGTTCTGGAGAAACCGTCATTCCGCTTAAGTTTTAGAGCAGCTCCGCTAAAAGCAGCTACAAATCAATGATATTTACGACACACGTCGTCACGTCACAGAGGCACAGCCACAGCATTGCTGCTGAACCCTTTTTTTACAGTGCGTATCAGTACCCAATCCGGTGTTAAAAAGTCCATCCACACACATACTCAAGTTCTGAGAGTCTATGCGATGGATGCTATGCCATGGCAAACTAAGACGCGAATTGTTACAAGTTTATCAAGTATCCACTTGTATTATTGAGGCTACGTATAATGAGTAACATTGCTTTCATCCATGCTAATTTCGTTCGAGAGTCGTCATTTTAAGGCTCATCAGCTACCCT
This sequence comes from Fusarium cf. aywerte, assembly GCA_011034095.1. NCBI lineage: Eukaryota > Fungi > Ascomycota > Sordariomycetes > Hypocreales > Nectriaceae > Fusarium > Fusarium cf. aywerte. Next base: position 925,971 of record WETZ01000010.1, on the reverse strand, counting down.
AAGCTGCTCGCCTGCCAAAAGCCCGCAGCCGCTTCACTCCACCATCAGGAATCATGATAAGCTTGACATGGGTTACCAGACTCTTCTTTTCATTCTCATCACTTTCAAATTCATGCTCCTGATCAGGACCAGCCTTGGTAGGAGGAACAAAGACCCTCCAAGTCGGGGCATCGGCGACAGGATCCCCATGGCCGGTCCACTCGCAACCTTCAATCGACACCTTTTGAGGATAGTTGCCTCGGAAGTGTGCAGTGTCAACAACCCATTTCTCGATGTAGCCAGGTGCACCGAGCTTGATGATGGCGAAATCCGTGTGGTCTTTTCCTCGTGATCGCTTCGTCTCCCAACCGTCGCCCATATCTTTACCTCGACCGGGGATAATGAGGTTGTCCTTAGTTCCAAAGTGTTGATCGCTGCACGATACAGCAATACCACCGTTTTGCGCCGCGGCAAGATCAAAGATGGCATCTTTGTCTTCGGGGAAAACTGGAACGGCGTGTCCAAAAAGACGGAATCGTGCAATACCGCCATCGGGGTACATGTTGAGCCTCACGTGGGTGTATGCCTTTTGGTTAGGAGCCTTGAGCTTCCAGGCGAATCGCTGGGAAGGACCACACTCTTGGATGCTGAGGATAGTCTCCCACTCGCCTCGACCTCCTCCCCAAGAGACAACTTTGTCGTCATCTTGGCTAAAGACACCTTCAACGGAGATAGCTGGAGCATGGTTGCCGTTGAAGAAAGCTGTGTCGATTTCAACTCCCTCAACCGTGCCAGAGGCGACACCCAACTTGATGATGGCGTAGTCGAATGGCTCTTGATTATGTCTTCGAGTCTCCCAACCGTCGTACCAAGCACCAGTGAAAACCATCTTGCCTGGCTGAGCAATTGGGGCTCTAGGGTTCAAGAGGTTGGATGCCTCGCAGAACCATTGGTCCGAGTAGCCAAGGACCTTGCCGCCTAGCGAACTTGAGATGAGGTCTATGACCGTTCAGCATATCTTGATTGTGATTTGGCACATGTGAATTTGTGGAAGATACTAACCAATACACGTTGAACGGAAGGTCTTGTCAATATCTTCAGGTCGAACCGTTGAAACATCGACATTGTCGAGTTTATACTCTATCTCATCAGCAATGGAAGTCATAGTGAATGAATTGATGAAAGCAAAGATGTAGAAAATATTATCCTAAACATCTACATAAAATAGACAAAAATCAGACAATTTGTAGTGGTCTTATCTTTTGAATTCCACCAGGCTAAGGCCATGATCTGTTAGTCGGAGAAGAGGATCTCGGCCAGTCCCGGTCTGCCCACCGACATGCGTCAAGATCATGCCAACGGCTACCAGTCTCTCCTATTGCTTACTATCATTGGATGATTCGGTACTGCAGTTGACAGCTGAGCATCTGTTACGTACGATTCTTCACCAATAAATGAGTCTGGCTTACACTGGTGGCCGCTGATAAGTCTGGGGTTTCGGTTATCCGTCAACTATCGGTCACTTACTGCAGGGTCTAGTTTCGTCAACGGCTTCGGGGGAGTGGAGGAATGACAACGCTTGACCGGATGGCGGCTTTTTGGAGCCAACCAGAGAATTACAAACACCTGCGGGTCAATTATTAGCTAACGAGCTTATCGTTAGCTTGTTTGATACGTTTGCTCGATCATATCGAGTAATGTTTAACATATTGGTAGTGCTATTAATATATCATCATGTTCCTAAGTTGAAATATCCTCCTCTCCCATCTGCCTAGGTACCTTACCTACCCTAGATGCTGACGCGATTACTATCCCCGATGATGAATGATGTCTCTTCTGTCCAGGCGACATACCTACCGCTTACCCCGCGTCGTTGCCAAAAGGTGCTTCGTGATTGGTCAGAGATCTCTATCTTCTCATTGACGTCAACATTGGTCGCAAATAGGAAGAAGCGAGACTCGAATTTGTAATCGTGAACCTTCTCTCTCTCTTACATACATCTGCATTTGAATCTCATTTGCATTTCCATCGGTGAATCCTCATCGACTACCTGCACTGACACCAAGCACAAAGACGCGCAAAAGTGTCTATTGGTCCCTGCATCGAGACCCTGCATCCTTTTGTTTGGACTCCATCTCATCTCATCAACGTCGAGTAATCACGCTTAAAAGACACACGTCTACATCAAGCGTATCTCAAGAAAAACAAAGCATAATGGCAAGTGCTGCGGGTGTCCCGGAGCGGTTCCCTCCTATCGAGGATTTAGGTGCCAGAGAAACCGAGCCCCTGCTTGGTCGACCTGGCGACGCCGCACAAGAAGATGGTGTTCCTATGATCAGAAACCTCGTTCTCGGTAAGCCACCGTAACTAGATCCATATATCTCCTTCAAAACTAACCATGTTGTGTATCAGGAACCGGCATAGTCGCTCAGTTGGGCGTTGTATTACTCGCAATTCTGGTCTGGGCAAGCGTCCTTTCCAAGCCGTTGATCCTCTTCTCAGCGCACCCGCTGCTTCAGTCACTTGCCGTCCTCACCCTGGCCCAGTCTGTTCTGAGTCTACAGCCTACGCACACAGCTGAGCAGAAACGTATTGGCCAGCGCGTGCACGCCATCCTCAACCTCACGGCCTTCTTGATCCTCGTAGCTGGCGTGACCATCATTGAGTACAACAAGTTTGCTAACAACGGTGCTCACTTCCACTCCGTCCACGGTTACCTCGGAGTCACTACCTCCATCGTCCTTCTTCTTCAGTATTTCGTTGGCTTCACCATGTGGGCTACCCCTAGCCTGTACGGAGGTGTGGATAACGCCAAGGCTGTCTGGAAGTATCACCGCTGGAGCGGATACACCATCTTTGTCCTCCTTCTGGCTACCGTTACCAGCGCTGTTGAGACCGACTACAACAAGAACGTATTGAAGCTTAAGTTGTGGGCCGTTCTGTTGCTGTCCATCGTGACACTGGTGGGTATTGTTCCTCGAATTCAGAAGCAAAAGCTCGGCTTCCGAGGCCCAAGCTCGACTTAATTTTCCCTGGCTTGTTGCAAGCACGCTTTCGAAGCTCGCTGGTATCAAAACAAACTTGGGAGACGAAGTTTCATATTCTTAGCATGGCAGAGTCGTATAGGGCGTTGGAAGATGGTGTCTGGAGTCTGTTCGCGTTTCTGTTTAATTAATACCATGTCAAGGCCTTTGGGTCATGTTGACGGCTCGTGCATGATTACAGCTAGGTAGTTGGGAGAGCGAGATCATAGATTGCACCTCTCCTTTATAATGAAATGGTTCCCCCCCTTTGCCACATATTGTTCCAAGTTCTACTGTTTGCCCATTTTTGTACTGTATTATTCTGAAACCTCCGTTCATTTCTCACAACTCAAGCGCGGCTGTTTCCGTGACACGCCGCCAGGTCGACAACCTGCAGCAACACGATACGACTATACCTTACCACACTGACTATACTGGGAGATATTACGATACAAATACTGCTGATGTCATATAAGCTGGAGCCTGCCACTGTGAATGCGTTTATCATATAAGACTGTGTTCTCATCACGGATCAGCCGTCATACAGCATGAGAAATGCTGGGCCAAGAGTAGACTGGAAATGTAGACAATATTGAGCCCGAGTCATCTTCGTGTGTCGTCAATGGAGGTGAAAACCAGGTGGGAATACAGGGCTACAGACTCTTGTGCCTAGGTCAACAAGCTTCCCTCACGGTCTCATTCCGACCACTAACTACGATCGTATATATAACTGGAGTCTTCAGCACCAAGGCTCCGACAACGATTTGCTTAGAATACAAGAACCAAGAAAGTAGATCGCGACAGTTGATAACCATGGGCCGTCAAACAACCCCCAATCGGCACTCGCTGTTATCTAGGTGCCGAGTGAGTTCGACTAGGGATGGAATCTGGCAGACACAGATCTCGGGTATCACATGGCCCCGAGAGCCCGTTTTGTAGGGAACATGCTTTCACCTCGTAACCCTGACCTCATGCTATGCTTGACGAGAAACAACGCCAATAAGCATCTCGTTATATTTAACACTGCATCACTGGATGGTTCCAAAGCGTTATAACCCCTCAGAACTTCCTCATTGTAGATCCAGGTCTCCTGGTTCGAGTCAGCTATGCAATATCGCAGCACTTATTGGCAGTGAAGAAAGGACCGATACTACGAGTGTGACCTACCTTCCTCAACTTCCTTCTCTTCGCAACACTACCCTTGAAACGTTACCCCTTGAGTGACTATGTGTGCATATTAACCGAATCCACCACGGGTTGAAGCGTGAAGTGCAGGGTTCATGGAAGGAAAGGGTACATCCCGGACTGTCAAGCTATCTTCTAGGGAGCACCCATAAGGCCATCAAATAAACGTTTAGAAGTGATAGCCCAAAGAGCTTTAACAGGACGGAAAACGAGGCGAAGACTTGGGCCATCTGCTCCTCGCTTGTAGCCTGGTCTGAACCAGGCAGCCTGGCAAGTTTTTTCATGTTTAGGATCAGTTGCCTATAAAGTCATCCGATAACCCACATACAACGAGTCCCCAAGCTCAAAACAACCTGGGAAAAAGACCCGTCTGACAGAAACACAGTCATGGCGTCCGGTTGCCGCGGCTGACAGCTGCAGACATATCCAGGGTTTAATGGGAAAGCTCAGGAAGACATATTGGACTTCTGGAAAACCCTCGATTCAGACTTAGTTTCGATGCCAGCTGTCATCGCCAATGTATAGAGGACCCCAATATCCTTGTCATATGCTTGCAATGGAGATAAAGTCCCGCACTTTCCTTGACACTCCCCGCTTGGCTTCGTGCCTGTAGATATCATATTTTGTGGTTAGTTGACTTGTGGCTGGCCAATCTGACTCACCGACAGACTGACTCGACCCGTTCTTTCTGCAGATCACCTTGTAAACCGCGGTCGCGGCTTGGTTGACAATCGAAGTGTGAAACCACCTCAAGCCCAAGGAAATTGACCTTCTGGGCATCTATATCGTCTTGACCAACCACGCCCAGTGCATGAACTGCGTGGTAGCACATGATTCCTGGTTCACTGTAACATTAATGTTTCTGCCTTGGCAGCAGAATAGCTGCAAGCTATATGCCAGGTCGTTCAACAGCGAAGACGATATGCAAAACGACTATAAGAGTGCTGACCGCAGATGAACGTAGGAGGATTCTCGTGCAAAGTTGTAAAACGTCAAGTTATCAGTTGCCGATATCTCAACGACCCTGCTATCAACATGCAGGCAAGCGGTTGGATAAGAAAAGGAAAGCGTCCCGTAGTGGATATATCCATCGTGTAGAAGAGAGCAATGTTGAATTGTTTATGTCTGCAGAAAAACATAAATAAATCCAAAGAAAACAATCCCTGTATGTCGACAGTGGAGACTTATAATTGATGAAGAACGGAAATGTTCATGCTCCCGTAAGTGATAGTTGCTTTGACTCTCGCATCCGACACTCTGCATCCTGTCAGTCCCGTGCCTCGGAGGCTGGACACGTTGTCGCCAAACATGGACATGGGTAAGGTTACCCCCACAACCTCGGATTGGCTGGATCTTTCGTGGCGCTCTACTTGACGTCACGTTCAGTCCTGAGCACACAGACGTCATGCAAAGCACCTTCAGTCTCAAACCAGCCACTGCTTCAGACACAGGTGGACGGGCTGAGATTTTGGGACAGACAGTAAAAACAAATAAACAGGAGGACAGCACGGGTGTAACTGACACAGCAGCAGCTGAGCCTGGCGTGGAACGATGATTCGCTCACTCTCTGGCTCAGTACCAGCCATCAGTCATCATAATTTAGCTGAGCCAGTTGCTTGCAAGGCCTACCTAACAGCGTACAAAGGGTATATGCAGGAAACAAAAACTGCTGTGAAAGCAGTCAGATACCTGCAACGCAACTTCTTGTTGTTAATAGGCTTACCGTTATGGGTCGCAACGAAAACGGACTGGACAGGAACGGACTCTTATTCGCAGCAGATCTGTTGGACGACAATACCTAGATGATTCGGGAAGTCAATGCTCAGGCCCCTGGTCCATAACACAAGTTCATTAAGTCGTCAATGGTCGTATTTTCTCTGCTTGCCTGGCTACATTCCATCAATCCACCGGCCCGCGTGGCAGGCCGGCACGCTGGTCCTAATTTGGAAAATTTGAAATTTGAGATTGAGGGCTGACCCATGGAAGACTCCCCACTGATCTTTCGTGTTCTGTATCCGTATGGCCCAAAGATGCCTGAAGGCTCAAATAACCCTTAAAAATTGCAGTTTTTTCTTTGGAAAACACCGGTGAAAGTGAGGCTCAGAAATTTGCTGTTTAAGATTTGCAGGGCTCAGGCTCCCAGGTCGTTTCCTTGTGAGAACAAAAGTCAATTCTCTTTTTCAGTGAAGCGGGCTGTTTCTACGAATGACAACATAACGGGTAGCTGAAATGAGGGATCCCTGAAAGCCGCAGTGATGTCAATACAGCGTCGAGTATGGTTGAGTTGGCGCTTCGAACGAATAGGGGAGCTGGAGAGTCAGTCGATTCATGACGTGTTAGAGGAACCTGTTGGTGACTATTAGCCGTCGACGCGGTATACTTGGTGTAGGCAGTTTTCTGGGACGCAAAGAGCGACGTGATTGAATAAGATAATCAGCCGTAGGCTAGGTGAAAGATCATTCCAATCATGACTAAATGTTGTCTTTGGATAATAGAGAAGGGAAAGTAACATCATTTAGACAGCCCTATTTTGAGCGTTGCCTAAAGGCTTTGATCCCCGGTTCTGTCAAAATGTCTAAAGAGTAAGACAGTTAATTGAAGATCGCCGATCTTGAGGGAGAACCGAGAGGGTCTACGGGGCAAAGGCCACCACAACCGATGATAGGTTACGATAGTGGCTCGAGCGCGATTTTGAAAATGGAACAAGAAGAAAAGAAAAGAATAGAAAAAGCATGGAGACCGTTGAAGAAGGGGACTTTTGATCGAATGCGCGCAGAGAGCTGCTAGGTTGAATCAAGAATACCGCGATCGGCCAAACTGTGATACCCGATTCCAAAATTTCCTTTTTGACACTCCTAGTCAATACCGAGATGTTAGTGGTTTCCTCCACGGAGACTTTCTCCCTAGATTCTTCTGAGAAGGGGGGATGAGAAGACTACAGACCCAGAAAATGGGTTATGCCAACCACACTGTTCCCCTCTTAATCAACGCTGGTGTATCGGTTGTCCAGGAAAGGTTATGTCCCTAGTGCGTGCCTGACAGCTATTGGATGCAGGCGATAAAGCGGATAATGTAGTATATGTACTAAAAGCTCCTCCAGTGGAGACGATCTAGCCACTGAGATGTTTGGAAAAGGTATTGAGCGTGCAGTACAGTGGTCGGCTGGGGCTGAGGCTTGCCTGGGCACAATACCAGGGACAGCAGGCGATGACGATAGTGATGCACCAGCCGCCGACACCCACATTTGCAGTCATTGGTCTCAGTGCAATCTGCGCTGAGGAGCAAAAGCATGAGCATTGACCAGCCAATCCCCTGAATGCATGGATGATATTGATTTGCTGCAGCTGCTGGCCGATGTATTATTAGGACAGCGTCATCACTGGTCGAGTCTGTGCATGTAATGCGAGAGGAGTATGATGATGAGCCAGAGGCATTGGACATCATTTGAAGATGCTCATGAGATGAGCTATTGTGTGTGTGTGAGCATTGTACAGAGTCAGGAAGGGGAGCGAGATGGTACCTAGTAGGTAGTGCTGGGCTAATATCTTCCGGGCTGCAGCTGTGGTGGAGGTACGTACCTGCCCAATTCTGGATTTTTGCTTCCTTCCTTCCTTGAGGGTCTCTTTCTCTACGTCATTATGTGCAGGGTTGACCTTACTTACCCCCGTTCTGTGCGCGGGCATCGTGGACTAGTCAAGTACCAGATAGGTACTGCTCCGAGCTATTGCGGGCTTTGTAACACCACTGAAGCACACACTATACTTTACTCTACCTGTATCGCTGCAAGCCAAACACCAACTTTTGCCCACCTCCAAGTTGGCTCTCAAAGAGTCTCCAGTCTCTCTCTCACTAGCAAGGCCAGGCCAGTCCAGTTCAGTCCACCTCTCTACCGCTACCACCGCTACCATTTCGCTCTCCGCACCAGGAAGACCAAGACAGACTGAAAGGCACACTACATTACACTGCGGTGTGGTTGAACCCCCAATTTTCCACTCTCAAACCTCGTGCGTTGCGTTGCGCTGCCCGCTCGTTGTCCCGTTGCTGGAACCTCTTCCGGCCCTCATCCTCCGATCCTGGGCCTTACCTACACTATCTTGACCTTCCTACAGGGTCGTTAACACAGCTCGGTCGTTGACCAACTGGTGCCGAGATTTATACAGACCGTTGCTACTATTATCGTACTGCCACTGCTGGCCTGGGGTTAGAGGGAACCGAAGCTTCTATCTCTGCCCCCCTCCACCACCACTGCTTAGTTTGACATATCCTTTAAATCGCGAATTGTACTCAACACCACTCTTCCTGCCGGCGAGAAGGATTCGGCATTTGGTACTTCGACGACTCGTTCTCCCGTGAGGCATGCAAAGAGCCACCTCGCCGGTTGGCGACGACTTATTCTCGATCCCGTCACCATCGCGTCAACACGATTTATTGACTCGCCCGCCAGTCTTGTCGCCCTTTCCTCTCGATGAAAAGTTATCAGTCTATGCTAATAGAAATGGACGTCTGATGCCGGAAACGATATCGAAATCGACTGTAGATGCGACTGCGACACCAATCGCGCGTGACGCAATGACAACGGATCGCCACCCGAGCCACCCTCTAAACTCGCCCCTTGAGGCTCAATCTAAACAGCCCCGCGTCCACAACAACATGATAGGAGATTCTACCAACGACAGCACCGATTCTACTGTCAAGGGTCCGGGTAGTGCTACCGAAACATCGACTGGCCTTGCTGGAGCAAATGCATTGAGTCCTCGGCGTGCAGGTTTTGGTGCTACTGCGTCACAGGCCCAAATCTCCTCACAGAAGCAGCTCAACGAATACCGAGAAAAACTTGCACGCGATCTTGAACGCCGCGAAATGTCAGCTAGAGGTCTGATGGCAAGCCCAAATGAGAAGATCAGGGTTTCTCCTATCCCCGAAGAAGGTCTCACCACTTCACCGCTTCAGACCTCAGCTTTAACAACAACTTCAACCGAATCGAACGCCACCGTTCGAGGCGCTCCTACACCGGGGCCTGTTGCAGGTACTCCGTCTTATCCATTTCCTCGTATGGCGCCTTCTGGTTTCGTGCCATCATATTTGCATAGGCCCTTCACCACCCTCTCACCAACGGGCGCTCCTCGATCTTTCAGTTATGGCTCTTTCGAAGGCTTGGGTATGGGTGCTCAGGACAAGATCGTTTCAAGCACTTCTACCCCAGCATCCAACTTTACTTTTAACCCATCCGCCGTATCACCACATCCCGAAAACCCCGATTTTCCTAACCCTAACCTCTATGATCTTTCTCTAATGCTTGCGGCTGAACCTGGCCTGGATGCCTGGTGGTCGAATGTTGTCCAGATTATGAGAGATGTGTATAAAGCCGAACGTGTGACACTAGCAATACCTGCTGATTCAACAGACATCGAAAATGTTCCTTGGGGTCAAAAGGCCACTTTCAATCAACACAAGGAGGATGATCTAAGTCTCGGGTACATGGCTACTAGGCACCCTAGCAGTATGGGCCTGAGCACCAGCGATTACGACAGATCCGGGCCAGGGTCAAACGCCGCGCCGTCCATTGCTGATGATACTCTGCATGCCAATTCTACTGCCCGCCCTGGTCTTTTCAGTCGACATTCATTCACAACATATGAAGAGAAAAGAGAAAAGTCTCAGGCCCAGCCTAATGTACAGGCACGACGACCTGCGTTCTTGGCGAGAAGTCAAAGTAATTATCCTGCTAGTCGGGCCTCGAGGGAGGCTTACGCTGACTTCGCCAAACTGAACAAAACGACACTTGATGAACATGATGCCATTGAACAACAAATTCCAAGCTGGGAAGCACCACTTATCGGAGAGAAGGATGGCCAGGGACGTGTTTTGCCTGTACTGCAGGCCCTTGACTATGAGGCAGACCCTCTCATCGACCACAGTGGAGTTATGCGTGTACTTGAGCGTGGGAGAGCCATCGCACTTACTAGGTCATATCCTTATCTCGCCGGCGAAGTTCCCACTGAGCCTGCAAAGAAGTCAAAACCCGCTGCGCAAGAACCTTCATCAAATGCCCCTAGGAACTTTGCCAAACCGCGATCCGATTCGTTTTCGAAGCTGTCATCGATACTCAACTCAGGCAGCTCCTCCCGTGTACCAACTCGCAGCAAGACTCATTCGGTTGCCGACAGAGCAAAGTCGATAGCTTCACGCCTAGAAGGTCGACTGGAAGACGATATGCCTCGACCTCCAACCCCAAAGTACGAAGAGTTCGAACAGGCACCGCCATCGCCTTGGTCACAATCACCGGCTCCATCTCCTGCTGTACGGGCCGATCCGAAGGAGAATCCATTTTTCACAGATGCCATGGTTGATGAAGATTCTTTCAACCCAGATACCGGTACAGATGACTACACGGGGATGCGTCCGCCCGAAGCCATTGGAGTGGACAATTCATGGACAGTTCTGCATATCCCTCTTTCTCATGTCCTTCTTTCAAAACCAACTCGAACCTTCAAGCTTGACAGCACTGTGATGGAGCAGAAGTCTCATTCCCGCACCAAAAGTGAGAATATTCCTGCCCCTAGCGAGGAAGGTGGCCGCAATACGCCAGATAGTTTCAGGAGAGACAAGCCGGCACCTATTGCAATCTTGTCAATCCTCAGCCCCATCATCCCTTATCCGTCTAACTTGAAGCACTCTCTCGAACATCTCGCACCTCATATGGCCACGACCTTTTCACTGTGTCGACACTACAGTAACCTCGAAACCGAATTGGCAGGTTTACAGCGGAAACGACCACAGACAGCTGGGTTTGGTGCGGTTGCACATGACGGACGTCCCCTGGAAAATATGGCTTATCTTACTGCCGACGACACCGTACCTCATCAGTCACTGGCTGGCAGTATGACAAGCCCGAGCGACTACTCGGGAGTTTCGAAGAGTGCTACTGGATCTCCATTGGGAACACCTGGATGGGATCAGGGATCCGGCGGCCATGTTTCTGACAAGCGACCACCACCGACCTCAAGTCCTGCTGCCACACCCCAGGGAGAGGGTTACTTTGCTTCCAGGCAGAGACCAGTGCCCACACGACACGAGACCTTTGGCGTTACAGGCACCCCGCGAATCAGAACAAGTTCGAAGGAAACTTCACCCGCTGAGAAGCGAAACGCTCGTCTTAGTGGTCCCTCTCTTTCTCAAGAAGGTTCGGACCAGAGCCCGTCTGTAGACAGCAAGACAGCTCGCACTTCTTCCAATGAATCGACTACCGGCCCGGCGAAAAAGTCTTCCCAAGGAGATGCTCCCGATGTCAGTAAAAATACTCTCGATTCTTTCGATGATGACAATGCAGCTGGGAATTTGGCTGACACTTCCAAGACTGGACGCGGCAACCGTCAAGGGCATAGCATGCTTCACTCCTATGGTGCGGATTTTGCCTCAACCTTCCAATCCCTCCCGCCCAGTTCCACACTTTCCGCTCGACCGACACCTATTACTGCACCCTCTCGAAGTGGCTCTTTGACTACCACGGCTGTTGATATGCCACCGCCCTCCGACAGATTAAAGGGGCTAATCCTAGACTCCTTACCCGCCCATGTCTTTGTTGCACTACCACAGACTGGAGAAATCGTCTGGGTCAACAGTCGTTACCTTTCTTATCGAGGCCAAACAGCAACCGATCTGGCTGCAGACCCTTGGGGAAGTCTTCACCCTGACGACCGTGACGAATATCTGAGGGCATGGGGTCATTCCATTCGCACAGGAGAACAATTTTCGAGAACAGTTCGGATTAAGCGATTTGACAGTGCATACAGGTGGTTTTACGCTCGGGCTGTTGCCTCGAAGGATAAGAGGGGTGTCATAATGCAATTCCTTGGATCTTATATGGATATTCACGATCAACACATTGCTGAACTCAAAGCCGCCCGACAGGAAGAGATCGAAGCATCCGAGGCCAAACATCGACTACTTGCCAATCTTATCCCACAAATCATCTTTACTGCAACAGAAGATGAAGGCATTACCTTTGCTAATGAACAGTGGCTATCGTATACTGGCCAAAGCTTTGAAGATTCACTCGGCCTGGGTTTTATGGACTTCGTACACCCTGACGATCTTGCCAAATGCCGCATTCCTACTACTCAACCTCCAACACCAGGCGGACTAAAGCGAGAAGGGCAGAACAGCGTATATCGACAAGGATCTGTACAGTCTGAGGCGGCATCAACTAGTACGGTACAGGCGTCCAGATCTCGTGAACCGCAAGACTCGCCTATGCATGGTGCACAGCAGACGCTATCTCGGCACAACAGTTCCAGCGGTAGCTCAGCCTATGAGTGGCCTACTGCAGACTTGACCGAACTTGCTAGAAAAGGCATCATCAAAGTGGCTACCGATAGCGCTGGTCGAGTATCATACACGACTGAGGTTCGATTACTGTCAAAGACTGGAGAGTACCGCTGGCATCTTATTCGTTGTGTTGAGATTGACACAATTGATTTTGGTAGCGGCGCTAGCTCATATTTCGGGTCTGCAACAGATATCAACGACCACAAGCTGCTCGAGACCAAGCTCAAAGAAGCCATGGAAACGAAGGGACGATTCCTCAGCAACATGTCCCATGAAATTCGTACTCCATTGATTGGTATCTCTGGTATGGTCAGCTTTTTGCAGGATACCACTTTGAACGAAGAGCAGCTCGATTATACCAACACGATACAAACGAGTGCGAATAGTTTGATCATGATTATCAACGATATTCTCGATCTATCCAAGGTTGACGCTGGCATGATGAAGTTGAAACATGAGTGGTTCCACACCCGTTCTATGATCGAGGACGTCAACGAGCTTGTTTCAACCATGGCGATCGCTAAGCGACTGGAGCTGAACTACCTTGTCGAGGCAGATGTGCCTGCATGGGTCAAGGGCGACAAGGTTCGGATTCGTCAGGTTCTGCTTAATGTCACTGGTAATGCTATCAAGTTTACTTCTGAAGGCGAGGTCTTCAGTCGCTGCCGCGTGTACATGGCAGAGGGTTCTAACATGGACGAGAACGAGATCATGCTTGAGTTTTCTGTCACTGACACTGGACGTGGATTCTCTAAAGAAGAAGCAGACTTGATTTTCAAGCCATTTAGTCAGATTGATGGAAGCAGTACGCGTCAACATGGTGGTAGTGGTCTCGGTCTTGTTATCTCACGGCAACTGGCCGAGTTGCATGGAGGCAGCATGACGGGTCGAGCTACACCTGGCAAAGGATCGACTTTCACCTTCACAGCACGATTCGGCCTCCCTACAACCGACGACCATCCTAATCTGCCAGATAGTCCCCCGGCTACAGGCGCCTACACACCAAGACCTGAAGTGGTGGAGAATGTTCCTAATAGTATCAAGCCTCTACCACCACCAAGGCATCTGCGCAGTGTTGAAATTGCCAGCCCTGGAGGCACAACATCCGAGTTCACGTCGCCTGGAGGCCTTTCGGTTGGTAGCTCGAACCCATCTGTCCGTTCAGCCAAGTCGCAACTCACCGATCGGTCGTCCGCAACATCTGTCACTGGAGGCCTGGCCCGCTTTAGCGAAGCAGCCAAGGCTAGCGGACAAGATTTATCTCAGATGAAGCTAGAGATGCCCTCTGGACGCAGCTCACCCGGTACCCACCTATTACCCACTGTCGGGTCACCCGAGGACTTCCGACCCCCTATGTACTCAATTCTCATCATATGCCCCCAATTCCATAGCCGCGAGGCTACCACTCAGCATATTGAGATGACGCTACCAAAGGATGTCCCTCACCAGATTACCGCTTTAGCTAGCGTCGAAGAGGCGCAGACACTGATCAGTGGTGAAGACCCTATAAAGTTTACGCACATTGTTATCAATCTCCCTTCTGCTGAGGCCATCATTGGATTGATGGATGATATTGCGAGAACACAGACTATCGACAAGACGACCATTCTTGTGCTGTCGGATTCTGTGCAACGACAGGCGGTTCTCAAATTGGCGGCTGACACCAAGTATGAGCATCTTCTCTCAGATAATCTGGTGACGTTTATCTACAAACCTGTAAAACCGTCCCGGTTTGCTGTCATCTTTGACCCAAACAAGATGCGCGATCTCAGCATAGATCGCAACCGGTCTACGGCTCAGCAAATGGTCGAGAATCAGAAGGCTAGCTACCAGGAGATTGAACGGCGCATGGGCAACAAGGGCTACAAAGTGCTATTGGTTGAAGATAACCCTGTCAACCAAAAGGTTTTGACGAAATACCTCAAGAAAATCGGCGTCGACGTTGAAATCGCCGTTGACGGCGCCGAGTGTACCACTATGGTTTTGTCAAAGCCTCATGAGCACTATTCTCTTATCCTGGTATGTGAATTCGTCGCATCTCCACAATCTCTAGCAATTGCTAACGTGTGCTTCTTTAGTGTGATCTTCATATGCCTCGAAAGGACGGTTATCAGGCTTGTCGTGAGATTCGCCAGTGGGAAGCTGACAACCGTTATTCCCAAATGCCAATCATCGCCTTATCGGCCAACGTCATGTCAGATGTTCAGGACAAATGCGTTGCAGCGGGATTTAGCGACTACGTCACAAAACCCGTTGACTTCATTGACCTCAGCAGAGCTATGTCCAAATTCTTCTGATTATGGAACTCGCGTCGTTCTTCGAACGCACGCAACGCAAGGCTATAACGTCTGCCTCTTATTTTGTCTCTTCACAGCACTATATGATGGTTCACGACTTATACGCCAATACTTAATGATATTACGGCAGCTTCTATTTTGGACAGAGACACATGCAAATGGCATCTGTCTCAGTGTCCTTGACGGAGTCCGATTCTTGCAGAGGTGTTGCAGGGTTGAAAAGGACCCGAGGCTCCCTGTATATGACTTGACTTCATTACTGTTATTCATTCGGCTTATATGATTCTTTACATCCAGGATGAGTTTACCGCTTCGGTCGGGAAACTATTTTCTGCATACTACGGGACATTTTCCATGGCGTTGACGGGTCGAGGTTTTTCAACTTAATCCGTGCCCGTGGTCTGTTTTGAGCCTTTTTGTTTTATTTTTCACCTTTTTCTTTTCTCTCATCCGGGTTGAATGACTTGCGGAGGTTTTGGAGGGGGGTTCAGAAGACTGGATATGGTGTTATGGTGTTTTTTTACATGTGTATTATTCTGGTTGTCTTGCCACCACCTGTGTGTGATGGAAATGGTCCATTGTGTTACGTGGGTTAAGGGTAAAGAGACGGGATGAGTCGCAAGGATATAAATTTTGACTTCTTTTCTGGTAATCTTCTTAAGGAAGAAAAGGGGGTTCTTATAGATGCGCATGAGGATGAGCTGGATAGGTCAACTTTTAAATCTATCCGACTTTGCTTGACAGTTATATATCAGCTAGACTTTTACACTTTAGCTTCAGCCTTTGCATAAGCTAAGGTGTTCAAAATAAAATAAAAATCTCAAAATCAATCATTTATTCCTTGTAGGAAGTTATCTTGGAAATGTTTCGTGGCTTTGTTAGAGACGTGGACTCGAGCAACACAGTTCTCCTTGGACATCTGATATGTCTCCCATAGTCATATTCATGCTCAGAGACTTGAGTATGCAGAAATTGGTGTTGCGATTTTCACACATATCAACATTCGCGAAAATCGTCCGCAAACTGACTCCTAGTCATAAATCTGGGCAGCTGATACGAAAAGATCAGCGGTGGAAATCTCGACAGGAGTGTGATGATTGCTCGAATGCTCAATGATGGTATGAGAATCAGCAGTCTCTTCAAGTTCCTCCATTTAAGCGGCCAAGATAGGGATTCTAGTGATAATTGAAACATATTTGGTCCAAGCATCTCTCTGTGTAAGATTGTTTAACTCCACACTAGATCTTAGGGTCCAAAGCTAGGCCATAGCTTAAACTGAGGGGCTTGGAAATCTACTTATGTTACTTAAGCTGAGGGTTACGGGCGAGAAGAAGGAACAGAACCATCCCTAACTGCTCTTTCATGGAACCACTATATTTTCGTTGCTCCAAGCCAAACCATCATCATGGCCTCAGTCTGGGCAGGCACATGCATGATCTGCGGCATATTACTCTGGGAGAATCCCATCCGCTACAAACCGGAACACCCAGAAGACCCTCCAGATTGGAACCCTCACGACTGGAGAACAAACCACATCCTTCTCTCAGGTCCAACATGGCCAGGTTATGAGAAAGGGCCCAAGTCGATGAATATCCCCGACCAGAGCGTCACCATCCACAGCGCTCACGTATCCAGCGACGGTCTAGCTATTATCTCCTCGACCAGTCTCACTGTCAGCCTTCAACGCGAAGGTCTTCATGGGCAGCAACCAGGGCATGATCCATCTGATGGACACCGCTGGTACCTTTGCCTCCACGCTGCATGTGAGGCTATAGCGAGGAAAGCCATGACTGCGTCTGAAAGTAAGGTTAAGAGTCTGGGAGATCTATGGATGACTCTTGATCGAAGATTGGTCAACGACTTAGACAACTCAAACATTCATATCCCATTGCGTCTCCCTGAGATCCCTAATAATAAGCCAGGCGATCCTATCGACCTGGGAGCCGGACGGTATTATATCCCGTGGCAAGCTATTTGTGACAAGGAGGGCGTCCTTTCTGACTCGACACAAGAATGGGTGAGTCCCTGATCGAGATATGACATATCAATACTAATCAAGACAACAGTGGAACTATGACCCTCTCAATATACCTCGCTTGACAAAAGCACTCATGTCAAATCTTGAGCGAGTTGAATCGCCATCAACTTATAAGGAATTGATGACCAAATTCAACGCTCTACCTCCTGAGATTGAAAACATGATGACTTCATTTCTGACAGAGGGCGATCCCTCTTTGGAGTGCACCTATGTCATTCCACAATTCCATTGGAAGAAAAGATTGCTACAAATACCATTCTTATGGGATGTCGAACACGAAATGGTCGAGGCTAAAGATCAAGAAGCCGTATCCGGTTCTTTCGAGTGGAACTGGGAGAAGCTTGTTCGACAGCTCCTATCCGAGGTACCCATCTTTGACATTGTCGATGATGAGGAATACGAGAACGATGATGGGACAGTGAATCTATGGAGCTATCAAAAAGTTGGCTTGACTGTTCCGCAGGGCTTGACTAATAGGAGGCGAATATGGCAGATTCTGGTTGAGATGTATCCCAATGATGTGGGAATGGTTCATTACATGGATATGGAGGAAGACGAAGACACTCAAAGTGAGAGCTAGTTGTATGGAAAGCAGTGTGAATATTTATCAACGTAGCTTCATCGTACACATTGTGCAACACAGGCTAAATACAGTGTACATAGCTACAAAGTATAAAGGAGCACAGCATTTTTGCTCTCCACTCAACGGCAGTGCCTTTCACAGCAGTAGTTACACAATATCCCATGAAGCTGTGGAACTCAAAACGTCTTGAGCCTCAACCAACCAAAGCACGTCACTTCAATAAGATCAAGTAAAAAGAGGAAATATTCATGTTATTATGTGATACTAAGAATACCGCCACAATAGACGCTACCAAGTCCTCCAAAAATAACCAAAACATCAATTTCAAAAACCATGCCAGCATAGTTGGTCATTCTATCCATTGCTTTTCCGTAATCCGTTCCAAAAAGAGAAAAGAGTCATATGTCATTAGAGTAGAGGTATGAATGTCATCAAAACATTTGCCCCGCGCGGCGGGCTGGTATCCGCTGTTTTGCATGAAATCCAAATCATAAGAAAGTGGTGAGAATGAGCGAAAGTGAGGTCATCCGGGTGAGATTTTGATCAATAAACGCTGCCACGAATGCTACGATCCTCTTTCTCAGCGTGATCCAAATCATCAAGATGATCAGCGTCACCGTCAGAAGAGGCATCAGTGGAGGCGTCACCAAGCCGGTTAGTTCGAGCATAATCATCTGTGCAGTCCTTGTCGCTCGTATAGGTTAAATGCTCGGGGCCAGCCTTCAGGAGAGGCTTGTGGTGGTCGTGTGTAGGCTTGTCGTTTTGATCGCCGGCGCTTTTAATTTGGTGAGCATTAAGGGAGGCGATTCGGTGTAAGCTGATGTTCTCATCCTCCGACGAGTCGTTGTCCGTCTCGGCAGCAGAGGTGTGGCCTGAGTAGCTACCGCCCCCATCGCGGCCGATATGAAGGTAGGGAGACTGGATGTATTCGCTGGAAGAAATGACTGAAGGAGTGTCGTTGATGTCAGAAACAGATTTTCCTTCATGGTTTGAGGAGATGTCGATCTCGGGACCGTCATCATCGGGGGTCACAGGGGTGTCATTCTCACACTTGCTTTCGACACGGTCGCTTCGAGACTTTTGCTTCCGGCTGACGATTGTTGCAATGATCTCCTCCGTGCAAGCAGATTCGCCATAAGGTTCGGGGCCACCATTTTCATGATCCTTCTTGCGCATAACCTCTAAATCCTCACGCTTAGCGTAGCCACGGCCATGGTCACAGCCATTGGGGCATCCACCCCATCGACGTGTCACGACAAAAGTCTTAGTACGTGACAGCTTTGAGCAAT
This sequence comes from Fusarium cf. aywerte, assembly GCA_011034095.1. Taxonomy (NCBI): domain Eukaryota; kingdom Fungi; phylum Ascomycota; class Sordariomycetes; order Hypocreales; family Nectriaceae; genus Fusarium; species Fusarium cf. aywerte. The sequence goes on along the minus strand of WETZ01000010.1, from coordinate 907,249 downwards.
CCTTGTCGTCATCTTTGTCTTTCTTGTCCTTCCGCTCTCGTCGTAAGTCAGACCAGGTTCGTAATTTGTTCTCGAGGAGATACTTCTGGTTCTCCTGTTTGCGCATAATAAGAAATTCGCAGTGATTGATGTTACGGAGGTCTTCGAAATATTCGACGGTGAAGTGATACCATTTCATAAGGAAGACGCGAGACATGAGACCATGAGTGACTAGCCACTGTTAGCAAGATTACAAAAGCCAATAGTATATAGTAACGTACCTAGAACGCAAACACTGGGGAAATCGTCTTCACCGAACTGTCGCCACAAGCTTTCGTTGAAGCCGCTAACACGGTCGTAAGCATCGGCAGCACTCTCGCCATTAGGTATACGGTAGAAGAAGTGGCCGTAGTCGGCTCTCTCCTGCCACATACGCTCCATCTCAGCACTGCATGGCTGGAAGTTGCCAAAGTCCTGTTCACGTAGTCGGGGTTCTTCGTATACCTTGATGTTAGCTCGGCGGAAGGGTGACGGAGAGGTGTCGTCAGAGGTCAGGGTCTCCAAGATTCCTTCTGTGGTCTCTCGTGTTCGACGGTATGGTGAGGTGAAGAATTGGAGTGTGTCATCGGGTCTGAGAAGGCTTCGGAGTCGGCGTCCGGCATCGTGGGCCTGGTTCCAGCCTTCTGGTGTGAGTTTGACTCGATGATCGGGAACGGTCTGGTGGATTTCACGGTTTTCTGTGCAATTATAAGTATGTTTGTCCATAGGAGGGAAGAGGAAAGGATCGGAGCTGGAAATAACGTACTATTGCCTTCGGACTGGCCGTGGCGAACCAAGATGATCAACCGTGGTTTGGTCATGATGTTTCAGATGTGATGTCGAAAGATATTCGTAGATTGGTTGAGGGTGATGATTGTAGTAGAAGCCCAAGTCGGCGTCTTGGATGATTAGAAATATCCGGGGATGTTATGGGGAAGACTTGGTTGTCGAGTAGGTCAAGTCTGGGTTTCGAAGTTGTGTCGGTTTAACGGGTGAAGGTCCGAGATAGGACTGGATAGAATATAAGGCGGAGTAAATACAGTAGTAGTCTAGGTAGGTAGGTAGGTAGGTAGGTAGGCATACAATTGGTAAGCCAAGTGCAGAGGTTGGCAGATAAGAGTCACCAATTATGAGGAGGAGAGAAGATGATGGAAAGTGTAGAATAATGATTGAGAAGGAAGGAAAGTCGTCATAAAAGAAGGAACTAAAGAGCATGAGACGTCTTTTTTACTTGCTGTAGATTTCCCTAGGTAGTCTAGGTAGGTAGTCCTTGTTAACTTTAGTGAGGCTTACTTGTCTAAGGGAAGGTACAGTACAGGTAGGTCTGGTATGGTAATCATTGCCCCTCGTTGGCTCACGAGACAAGTCTAGTCCCTACCTAAGACGCTTCTGGGTGTGAGGGCTAGTGCAACCATCAGAGCCATGTTTCCGAAAAAAAAAAAAACACCCCTAGCCAACACAAGAATGCCGGGACATCCCCACCCATCCACCCACTACCACCACCACCATCACCTCAGCCCAGAAAGATTTACCATGTATCTTTTATCCTTGAACGCACCTAAAACGGCTACCAAAATAGACTCTAGATACTTTATCTCACGCAGGGTTCGCTACTGCTGAAGCAGGTACCCCTCCTTGCTGGGGGCCGGAGCCGCCCCGCCATCTGTCGAGTGAAGCAGTAAAACAGCTTCTCAGTCGTCCATTGTGAACCCTCCAAGCACACGTTGATTGTCCAATAGCAACTGGCCTCTCAATGAAATCGGTTATCACACAGAAAACTCAAAGGACTCACAAAAAACAGACCATGAAGGTTTTTGGAAGATGAGCTAGTCTCAAACAAATCTTTCTGAACCCCTGCTAATGTTAAGGTTACCAAGGGGAAGAGCTCCAGCTTCCTCCCCCATGGTCATGGCACCATCTGGTCCCGCAAACGGTTTTGCTAAATCATGATCAAGGGCACCTTGAACGATCTATCCGTCGATAGTTGAGTTGCGTCAAAGACCATCTGATGGTCCAAGTCCCAAGACTGATACGATTCAGCGTTTTGACGTGTTTGCAGACGGCGGAGAATATCCGTTGGTTTGCCTGGTCCCTGGCTTATCTTGAAATCATATGATTTCTATATCGCTGTTCCCGTCCCCTGCCTGGACCTGGACCTGGACCTGGACTTGGACTCGGACTCTGTGCCCTTGTCTAGATGTTGGGAATCTGGCAATCTGAGAGGGGCATGTTTGTTGGTTCGACCAATCCTGAAGATCTGCAGAACCAGATTCAGCAACTCCGGTCGTTTCGAGCAGGCCATGTCAGGACATTTTCGTTGATATTGTTCTCATTCTCATGCACCCATTTTAACCTGTTCTTGTTTTTGGTATCGACATTATTCTTGTTTATTATCGGGCCTCCCGTCTAAATGCTCACGATATATCTCGTGGTGTTTTTATTTATAAGCGTTCCCACGGTTAATTATCCTTGCGTGCCTACCTTGCTGGATCTACAGATTGTTGGTGATGTCAAATCTGTATGCATATACAGTCACTTGACAGTCACAGTGCATCCCTACGGCGAGGTGATATGATCTGCAACGGGAAGCGCCATCAGCCGCCGATTGCAACTCACACATACATTCACCTTGGCTAAATCCATAAACGACTGAGACCCTTTTGAGCTTCATCTAGCATTTTCCTCTTCTCATCATGCTTGCAGTGACGATCGGTGTTTCTTAGCAACATAACAGATGATTCAATTGCCTGTTTGGATTTGAATTCAATCACATGCTCATCAGGCGGCCAATTGTGTCTGGCTGACGCGGCTTACAGTTCACGACAGCTCTTTGATGTATGTACCTGACTGAAAAAGCTTGATGGAAATTGACTGCCGCGCGCTTAACCAATGACACATGATCCCAGTACTTTCGGGGAACAAAAAGTTCCGTACGTATTTGTGAGATGCATGTCTTCTTCTTTGAGAGATACATGGATTATCAATAACTGTAGCTAATGTTACAAGTTAGACTACGTTTTGCTAATCAAGTCTAATTATCCTAATACAGTGTTGTCAGCATAACGGCATCGCATAGGTATCCGTAGCCTATTCCATAATATAACCCGTTGTTGTATTTTTTTCTTAACGGGTCTGCCTGCTTGCTTAGGCTAATTCTTGGCAACATGACCCTGCACTCTGTACGCCACCCTCATCAGATCCATCTCGTACCTTGAACAACCATCCACCATCTTTTTATCCTCCCACGCAAAACTGCCGGATATTAAGTTCCCTCTTTTTTCACGTGTCGAACCAACCTGCATTCGTCTGACCGCCGCTCCGTCCTCCTCAACAGATCTCAACGCTTTCCCTCATTCTCATCCGACGATCCTTGGCCTGTTCAAGCGACATCCCACCGCGCGCCGCGCCCGTTGACGTCTCATTCTCACGCGTACCATCAGCCCATTTTCTCTGGGGCCAACAATCTCATCCTTCCTCTCCTTGCATCAAGAAGCAAAGCGAGAAATAATGTCTGCTCCCGGCCCCGAATCCGTGCCAACTTCGGCCGACCCCCGCTCCCACCGTCCAACAAAGAAGCGCGCCCTCACGCCTCTCTCAGCGCAAGCCGCCTCGGTAGAAGCACTCTTCGCAAAGCCCGACCAGAACATCCGCATCCCCGACTCCTCCGCCCCTGGAACCGTCGCTCTGCGATCCGCACCTCCGGAAATCGTCACCAACGTCCAGGGCTCCAGCGCCGGTGCCGGCTCGGGCGAGTTCCACGTCTACAAGGCCAGTCGCCGGCGCGAGTACGAGCGTCTGCGCAGCATGGACGAGGATATCCGTCGCGAAAAGGACATCGAGGAGTTCACCAAGGACAAGAGTGAGCGCGATCGCAAGGATGAGGAGCGCACGCGCAAGAACCGCGAGAAGAGAGAGAAGATGAAGGCCCGCAAGGCTAAAAAGGGAAAAGGTTCTGCGACTGACAAAAAGCCGAATGCGACATCGTCAAGAGGCGACTCCCCATCCGCGGATAATGATGCTAAGACAGATTCTGCTGATGTTGATTCTAACACCCAGGCTGGCAAGGATGAATCGGAATCAACAACACCATCTGCGCAACCCACAGGCCTAGTCATTCACGACGAAGACGATTAATCGGACTGTAAAAGCACGAGTATCAAAAAAATAATTAAAAGGAGGCTGCACGTAATTCTATGGGTGGGATCATGGCAGAAGCAGAGTGCCATACCAAGAACAAAATTCGAGGCCGTCATAGGAGGAGGAACGCTCTATAAGAGCATCACAAGTAGAAACGGCAACATTAGTAGCCAGGTAATTTATATGATACCCATTTCTTTCATCTCAGAGTTACCCAGGCTTTATCATGCTCAGCCCCCGGCGCTCCTCTTTGTTCTTATCTTTCTTGTTTGTCTATTTTGCTCCTTCGGCTAGTACAGAGGGGTATGGCCAGTCCTTCCTAACAGACATTCATATAAATCAGCCTGAATGGCACACCTGCCTCCGAGCTTTATTCCCACTGTGACTCCCGCGTTATGTCACATCAACATCATCCTCCACATACATCATCGCTTTCTTTACTCTTCACCGCCGCCGCCACCACCAATCTGCGCTGCCTTCTTGGCACTGCAGATATCGTCGACTCGGAGCAAAAGGCAAGCAGCCTAGTGGATCTGTTAGTGCTTTGTTCCTTAGCTGTGTGGTGTGTCATGTAACACTTACCTCAATGGCGGTCTTGATGCTCTGGAGCTTGATAGCCTGAGGCTCCCAAACTCCGTACTCCTTCATATCAGCGACGGCACCTGTGTCACCGTTGACACCAAAAGTGCTCTTACCCTCGGCCTGCTTGGCTCGGAGATCCGTCAACACACGGACGGGGCTCTTGCCAGCGTTCTGGACCAGGGTTCGGGGAATAACCTCAAGAGCATCAGCCACAGCCTTGTAAGGCCACTGCTGAACACCCTCAATGCTCTTGGCGAGCTGACCCAGCCTCACGGAGACAGCCATCTCTGTAGCACCACCACCTGGTGATAGCTTGGGGGAGAACATAACGTTTCGTGCGACACCCATGGCATCCTGGAGGTTTCGCTCAATCTCGTTGAGCACATCCTTAGAAGGACCGCGGAGGAGGACTGTGCAAGCCTTGGGGTCCTGGCACTTGGTAAGGAATGTGAAGTACTCGTCACCAATCTTCTCAATCTCGAAGAGACCGCATCGGGTACCGACATCGGAATCCTGGAGGTCCTCTACTCGGTTGACGATGGTAGCACCAGTGGCGCGGGCTATTCTGTTGTTGTCGGTCTTTCGGACTCGGCGGAGAGCTGTGATGTTGGCCTTCATGAAGTAGTGCTGGGCAAGATCTGTGACCGAATTAGTAAGCTATCGTGGGGACATATTGAAGCATCAAAAACCTACCAGACACTCCCTTCTCAGTAATGACAAGGTCGGGCTTGACGGCGACAATAGCTTCGCACAGAGCCTTGACCTGCTCCTCCTCAATCTGCAGAATTCGGTTCCAGTCGTCCTCCTTGGTGATCTCGATGTTGGTTTGGGACTCTCCCTTCTTGTACTCCAGAGGGCAGTCGAGGAGGACAATTCGGGGGTTCTCAATGCGCCGGCGCATCTTGGGGTGTGTGATATCCTTGTTGAGCATAAGACCATCAAGAACTCTGCTGTCCTCAATCTCGCCGCCGGGAACCTTCTCCACTCGAGCATATCGCTTGATATCGACCTCGGTCTTTCCGTTGCCGGCCTCCCATGTAACGGTGCGGACCGCCTTGAGGGCAAGGTCACACATCTGGTCCATCCATCGCGAAACAAACTTGGTGCCGATTGAAGAAGAGATGAGCTGGTACATGGCCTTGTCGTCGTTGACGTCGATCGGCAGAGAGATCTCCTCGATGATCTCGAGAGCGTCCTTGAGGGCTCGCTTGAAGGCGGAGATGATGACGACAGGGTGGATGTTACGGTCGAGCTGGGGAAGAGCTTGTGCGAGAATCTCACCAGCTGGCGAATGTCAGTAATGTGCCCAGCCAGACATTGTAGTATAGTCGTGTCGTCTTACCCAAAATAATGACAGTTGTGGTTCCATCGCCAACTTCCTCGTCTTGTGTCCGGCTGAGCTCAATCATGCTCTTCGCCGCAGGGTGGGAGACCTCGATTTCTCGAAGGATAGCGTGACCGTCGTTTGTAAGTACGATACCGCCCATGGGGTCGAGCAGCATCTTCAGCATAGCCTTGGGGCCAAGGCATGATCGAATAATATCGGCAACACTGACATCGATGGTTAGGATCGGGCACGCGACTCGAAGAGGATAGGGACGATGGCATACGTCTTGGCAGCGGCAATGTTTGAGAGCTGAGCTTTCCGGCCAGTTTGCCTCTCACCGCTGTTGGTGTCTGCAACGCAACATCTCGGTCAGCCTCATGGACGTTTCGTTTTTTTTGGAAGCTCCCCTCTCTCCTAGGCAGAGGGCGCCCCCAGGGGTTCGCCCTCGGAGAGTGGGGGTTTTATATTTTGAGAATGAATTACTTACTCATAACCACCACCGGAGCCTGCATGATGGGCGAGTTGTGTTCTGTTCTTTTTCTTTCCTTTTATCGGCTCGACGTCTCGTCAACTCTGATCTGGAGCAGAGAAAAATCGTCGGTTGTCGGAATTTTGGAGGTGAGAGGTGCCAGGGATTGGATGTCGGTGTCGGAGGGGCAAAGCAAAAGGCTAAGGATAAAAGAACAGTTGTTGAGGGGCGGCGCACTGGACTGGACTGGACCAGACCAGAAAAGTTCAGTGGTGGATGTGGATAAGGAAGGTAGTTTTTTGGCGGGGAGATCTGTCTACCTCAGGTTCCCAGTTGCGTTGCTTGCGCTCCTCTCTCGGCTTTGATATTAACCCGCCCCGCCTTGTATTGTACATCACATTACATTAGTACCAAGATAGCTCTTAATGAGGTTGATCTTCAATTTTCAGTAGCTCATGACTTGTTAAAGAATCCCCTGGAAATTTATGAGTGACCAATCACAAAAAACCAGGGACCACTGAGCTACTTGGAGCTGCCCCTCCATTATCAATCAATTTGAGCTTGGAGATAGAATAGGTGTGTAGGATACACGATTCGTCCACTATAATTGTGGCTGTCTTAAAAGTATCTATTTACCTACTTCAAAGACAAGACAAGACACCAACCAAGACATTGAAACCCTCTATTAGTCTTCTAGTTTTGGTTTAATCGCTGCCAAAGTCATCATGGCAGCAAAAAGAGCAGCACAAGCCATTCTGCCTAAATCACAATCCCCGTCTTGGACACCCTCAAAGCGCATATCAGAATTCATAGCACACGTCTCCCCCGTAACATGTCCCTCGCAGGCCTCATCGTACGTCGATTCTCTGCTCGAATCAGATAAACGCATACGCAATGCAACGCATAATATCACGGCGTGGCGTATCAGAGGCGACGGTTCTGGCCATCAGCAGTTTAATGACGATGGTGAGACGGGAGCCGGATCCCGTCTTCTGCAGCTTATGCAGTCTATGGATCTCTGGGATTCGATGGTGGTGGTTACACGCTGGTATGGAGGTGTCCATTTGGGGTCTAAGAGATTCAGGTTGATCACTGCTGCAGCAAGTGATGCCTTTGCGAGGGCTGGTATGGTTGGAGACAAGAAGGACGAAAAGCCCAAAGGGAAGAAAAAGAAATAATTGAAGATGGTCAGTCTTATTGATCCGCTAGGCAAAGGTACAGTCACCAGTACTAGTCACTCACTGTAAGTACGTTGACATGCTAAATTAGCTACAGCTGTCTGCCCCCTGGTGTCGCTGTCGATGAAGCCTCCCCCGTCGCAAAACACAGTTGTGCTTCAGCGAAATCAACCGCTTGTCCTCTTCCTACCGCCGTCCACTTGACGAACTTCATCCGCATTCATTGGAGTGTAAAAAAGCCTGGCTGCTGACAGCGTAAGGCAGCCGCCAATTTCTCAATGGGGCTTGAAACGCTGGGTATCTATCAGCCTGTCGATCACTCTCACTCGTCCAAGACTTCGTTCCGTAGGCCAGATGCTCCTCGGGTTGTAGTACGACGGGGCTTGGGTCCCGAGTCTGACGTCGAGTTTCGATCTTCATTCTGCTGCTGCGGTTCAGGATTAAATCGGATCCATCCTGCACCTTTCTTGGATGTGGCTTCAATGAGGCACACGTTGCTGGTCATGAGTTTCTGTACCCATTCCCAGATCTTTTGGTCATTCCTGGCTCGTCGACGGACAAGACGCCACCAGACTTCACGACTGTGCGATGTGTTCAAGGTTTCTACATCTTCGCATTTGGGCATTGCCGAAATCCAAAGAAAATCCGGAGGAAATTGCCGGTTAGCCATAAACTGCGGATGAGAGGAGATCGTAAAGGTAGGGATACCGTCTTTGCTGAATCTCCATTCTTGGATGAGCTGGCGTTCTGGTGCGTTGGCGTATGCATCCAATTTCAGTCGTCCAAAATCCCCAAGTCTCGCGGGTATACCCCTCTTGAGTCGTCCTTTACCGTTGGCTTGATGATCAGTCATGGGTGGGTTCTACTCTTCCTTGACTTTCTCAATATTGGCCGTGGGAATGGCGAACATGAGGGTAGAATCAGGCACGACACTAAAATCGTCTGGCCTATTTCCTTCCATGGTGATGACTGGTTTGGTGATCTTGAACCAAGTCCAGTTCCGAACTGTTGGGGGGTTTCCACAAACACTTTGATATGTTAGTCGTTTGATCCGACCACTCTCGCGCAAGAACTTACATATTCGCCTCATACAAAGTAATATGCCCTTCCCGGGTATCGATTTTTATAGTCTTGGAGTACTTTCCATTGGGGGCAACCCACAAACCTTCATCAAGATTTAGTTGCGTCACTCTGTTGTTCTTGTGGTCGTGTCTGAAAGAGATTGAATCGATTTCCAAGGCCTTGTACCCGTAACGACGACAAGCCGAGTCAAGCCAAGATGTCAGCCCTTCCTGTTCTCCACCCTCAGCGGGCTCAACTACCATGGTTTGGCCTATGGGGGGTCTTGGAAACTGAAAGCCAGGCGTGAACTGGTTATAGTTGGCAGCTCCGGTGATAGTTTGAAGCCGCTGGCTGGCCATTATCCTGAATACGCTGTCAATAGGCCGTCCAAGTTGCGCAACGAAAGATTGATAACTCACAAGTCAGGCCATCTGGCCCTTTTGTGTTCAATCTTCCTCGATCTAGTATCCCTTGACTCGATATATTCAGGTGCATCTGCCGTCAGGTCCTGCTCAACCATTTCGATCCGCTCGGGCATTCCTTTCAAGTGATGGTAGTAGAGTTCAGGTGCCATATGATGCTGTCTAGCCGTGCTTGTCATTATACCAGCTATGGTCATGGAGTTTGTAGCCACTGGTCGAGGGGTGCGTTGAGAACCCGACTGGACCGTACCCTCGGTGGCATTTCCATATGCTAAGCTATTGGCGAAGCCCATGGCGATACCTTTGCGAAGCTTCTCGCGGACAGAGAGTGTACTGAGATGCTCTTGAGAGAGGTCATAGTTGGGATTCCTGGCTGCTTTGCCTTGCTTAGGGGCTTGCGTATCTCCTGGATCTTGGGTGATGGCGATCTGAGGATCTGGCAGTGCCGTGGAGGCTGAGGCTGCTGCAGAACGGATCGGCATACTAGCCAGAATAGATGCGCATGTTACCACCTCATCATCCTCGACCTTGAGCAATGGAACATCCTTTCGTTTAGAATCGGGTGGATCCATGGTAGAGGTACCGAGTTGATGAACAGCAGAAGGTTGCGTTTCCCTCATAGTTCCACCAGGAGATTCGGTAATGTATATAGCTCTGCTCTTCTTAGCGGCCACTAAGTCTGGTTGCGGGCTCAGCACATGTTTGCCCTTTTTGTTTTGTCTGAACATAGCGAATAATAGAGCAGGCAGGATCTGTTGAGTATGCTTTATTTGGTGACGCAGCTGCGCGCACCGGCCTCTAGTACAGTTATGTATAGAGCATATGAGCGTAGGGGCACAATGAGGTGGGGATAAATGAAACGAGAATAATGCTTTGAGTAAATTAGTATGCAGCTAGGCTATGAATGAATAGGTGAATAAAGCACACAATGTGATTGGGAAGGTACCGCCGCAGAGATTTGGGTGCTGAATCACTTCCTGCCGCTGTCACTGCCACTGCTACTGGGTTATCACTCAGCCTATAAGAGTGCTTCGATGCCTAGATAATAGTGAATTCAGTTCAGATATGAAAATTCCGTTCGCCCTTGATTGTGAAATTAAGACCTTTTCAATGTTGCCTCTGGCGCCTTTGTAGCTGTGCTTTGAGATAGAGAAGCTGCACGCTGTACAGTTCCAAGGGGGCAACATTTGGCATAGAAAAAGCAATCCAGATAGATCAAGGCCAGATACATAGTACACACTGTATAACCACGAAGCCTTTGTAAGCAGTAGGAGTGCTAAGTTGCTGCTGCACATGTCGCCGACAAGATCTTGTACGCAACGTTTAAAGGGTACCGGTGTCGTATCTCTCACGCTTTATGAGGAAGAATAAGAATTCAGATATTCATTTAATCTTAGAACAGCTCCTGATCACCGAATAAAACAAGAATGATAGTCTTCTATTGTTGTATCGCACCAATCTTCTTGCCGCTAGTAATCCAAACGAATGATCTTAAGTAGAGTACCCAGGTATCGATCTTATAATAATGAAAAGGTGTTCGTTAAAGCACAGTTTGGCGCATAGTATGATGCTGTCAACAAATGGCCTTGTGCTTGTTGATCATGACTCATAAACATCCACACCGATAACTCATTTCAGTTCCATCCCGCCAAATGCTCGGTCCAACTCTGCGCCTTGGTCCTCAGTCGCATTCCTTCCCTGCGCATTCTGGCCATTTTGACCAGTTTGACCTTCAGGTACATTTCCTGTACCTTGCTGCTGCACCGGCGTACTCCTCTCCGGCTCAAGAATATGCATCTCGCTATCGAGCCAACCTGGCGCGACTCTCCTCTTCTCAGCCAGTTCACGCGCCTTGATTCTCTCGTCAAACTCTCTAAGATCACGCTCTGCATCTTCCTGCATTTTGGTCACGTAGGCCGAGAGGGCGCGACACGAGGCGACGATGTCCTCGGGATGCGCGGCATGGCCTGAGCCGGATACCACGTATTTGGGCTTGGTTTGGCCTGCGGGGTTGTCTGATGCAGCTTCCACGCCAAGTGATGAAGGGGGAATGTTGGAAGGCATTGTCTTGTAGTTGTATGATAATGTTGTCGCTGTTGGAAGAGAGACAAACGGTGATACTGTGAGGGGAACTTGTTCCAACAGGGGGTGTGTTCCTGGTTGTTATGTTAGCCTGATTCATTATGAGTTGCATTGGTGAGGCATACGTTTGTTATCGTGCATGATTGCTGTCTGTATGTTGTTGATAGTATTATTTCTATCTAGTCGAAGCCAAAGAGTCTCAATCAGAATCGTTCTTTTTTAATTAAATTTGATGAGAATTTCTGTCGCAAAGTGAAAGGAAAAGTCGGTATTAATGAGATGGATGTAAGTGGAAGTTCAACTTGAAGTTGACGTGCTACGCGCACCTACCCAATAGCCTATCTACAGTGAAGTTAAGCCAATTATAGGCCTAGAACATCGACTGTGGCGCAGTTAGTATAGCACTTGTAAGGGCTCAACAAAAGAACGCTGCTCCTACACAAATTTATGGTTTAAGGTGCTCAAGTTATTTTGTCATCCTCAAGCCGAGCCACAAGTACCGCTCATGGATCATAGTATCTCTATCGATAAGCTAGGGGTCCGATAAAGCTCTCCCACTCTCACCTGTAGTGGACATTTTCTTCCGCTGCCTAGTGAACCCCTCCAAACAACCCTCAAGCTCTTATAAATACATCCTTCGCAATGCTTCCGACGACAATTCGCACACCGCCTCAGACTGGCGATTATATGCCTCTCTCAGAGTATCAAACTACAACACCAGAGAGTTTCATCGGTGGAACACCCGTCCTTCACTACCATCTCGAGGGCGCAAAGGCATGGATTCCCAAGTCGCAATGCGGTATCCTAGCTTTATTTCCTGCGGATTCGAGTGGGAAGCCAAGTGCTCCTGAAGGTGACAGCATCAATGGCGAGGTCGAGGAGCTTGTGGAACAGACCATAGATGTCTTTGTGAACTCCGAGTAAGTTTGTTACGGCCCTCATGACTCCTCAAGCTAACATTATAAGGGCCTTGACTGTATTCAGCGGCAAAGTTGGAGCTGGTGTTTCAATTCCTTACCCTTCGATATCCATTCACGCAATCAAGCAAATTGGTCCCGAAACAGACACTGAACGCACCCAGGCAGTATGGATGCAGCTCGAGTTCCCCGACGGCGGCGCCGAGGATGACGATTTCAACACTGTAGATCTCACCATCATTCCTCCCAAATCCGACTCTGAACCTAGTGCTGCCAAGCAATTGTACGAAGCCATGGCCGCCTGTTCCGATCTTCATCCCGATCCCAACAACGATGAGGACGACGAAGATGACTACGATCGCATTGTTTTTGAGGGTAGTGAGGAGCATCAAGCCATCGAGGGCTTTACAGGTGTTATGCACGGTTCTAGCGACGGCGGACTACCACCACCCATGCCCGGCAGTGGCGGCTGGATCACAGCTGATAACGTACATGAGTACTTTGACGAGAACGGTAACTGGATCGGTCAGGGTGCTGAGGACCAAGAAGAAGAGCTGGGTGAAGGTGCAGGAAGAGTGCGAGATCGCGACGAAGCTGAGGGTACAGGTTCGGCTGAGAACCAAACAGCTGATGATCCCGAGAACAAGCGACCGCGTGTGGAGTAATAGAAGATATTTCTCTCAGGAGTACATGGCAGGGCGTTTAGGTATAAAAGGACAAGAGTAAATGTGTTACGAGTTGCAGTTTGATGACTTATTCAATCAAACAATTAGCCATTCTCAATGGTGTCCAGATCGCTATAACTACGATCTCTTTTATTAAGATTACTTCCGAAGGGTATATATCCAACGAGTTTCTAAACTAAGCTACCTAAGATTCCATCCAAGATATCCAATACAATCCGATTCCCCTAAAGGTCCATAGGACCAAGTTTTTGAAGATAAGTACGAAACATTAGCTTGCTGATGTTACATGGTTTGAATGAACCGATCGACAAAGAAAACCAGACAATAAGAAGGAAAAAAAAAAACATTAAAAAGGGCTACTATCTACATACGTAGACATCGCCCCTTTGCTTCTCGTCCTGATGCATCAGGCGAGCTAGTAAGAAACCCATCTTTGTCGTACAATCCCACCGACTCAACAGTCTTGCGTTTATTCTCACGCTTACTACCAGCGACAAGTTCGGTCACAGTTCCCAACTTCGCCTTGCTCGACGCCCAGCTCAAATCTCGAGAGTCTGGTCCCATGTTCACGCTCTTGCGCGCTTCTCTCAGTCCACTAGACACGGGCGTTGGTTCCTGATTCTCTTTGCCCTCTTCTATATCGTCTTCTCGAATCTCAACGCCCAGATTGGAACGAGTGCTGCGGCTGGGCGGCAGAGAACGACTGGGCATTGGTGCTGCAACCGATCCTGGCGTGCTCTTGTTGGGGCTTCCGAGGTTGAGATAGTTTTGACGACCTGTACTTGTCCTGGGTGTGGCAGGACCTGTGCCCCTCCGCGTAAAGCTGCTTGTGAGATTCAACATGGGCAGCGTGGGCGAGTCGGGTTCGTTGGTTGATGAGCCCAAGGAGTTGGCGCTGTACGAGCTAACTATGCTATTCATCCTTCTGAGCTCCATGATGGAGTTTCCGAGTGAGTTTCCAAGTGAGCCCATACTTCCTACAGTTGGCGGAGGAGGAAGCGCCGGCATGTCCTTCTTTGAACGCGAGGTTGAACGGCGGAGTGGCGATCCTGTTGAAATGGCACTGGGATCATCCACAGGTAGTTCGTCGCGGTAAATTTTGTTTGCCGTCGAAGACATCTGTCGCAAATGCTGCGAGAATTCCTGTCTGGGCATTGGCGACATCGGTTTGGGCATGACGATGTGATCGACCTGTGCAATGTGCCTCGGTGGTTCAGGTAGAGCTCTTTTCGGGGTTGTGCCCAACAATAATGATAGCATATCCTGCTCGTCAAAGGGAGACGAGTTCATAGTCGATGGGCTTGGCGCCGTCGCCACGCTGTGTCTCTTGTCCTGCAGTGCCGGCCTCATACGCTCAGGAACTTCAGGCTTGGGGCTCTCGCTCATGCCGTTGCGGAGAGATAAAGTACTGTCTCCTTCGGTAGTCTCGGAAGGCGTCAGAATGCTGGTATACGAGTTGCTGACGGGAAATGCTAAAGCAATACCCTCTTGGTCGCGAGCGTGTGAGCTGTCGCTGCGCTGGAGTCGTTCTGGGGGTGGTTGAAGATATGTAGACATGGGAGGTCCGCCAACGGTTTGTGTGCCCGCAAGTGAATATCGGAGCTGTCCTTGTCCGTGTGCTTGAGTGTTGAAGATTGATTGTCCGCCTGGGATCGAGATGCTTAGATTTCTACCCCTTCTATGGGATACCCGCGGTCCGAATAGTGATCCTCTGCTATCTGAGCTGAGTCCCCCTGAAGTTCTCCTCTCAATAAACGGATCAGGTTGATCTTTCTCTTCAGACTCGTTGGCGCTGTACAATGTCGATAGCGAACTCGAGGCTTCACTCTCTTGTGATGCTCGTCTGTCAGGACTATCCTCCTTGACGGTTTCCTTCGGGGGTTCATTCTCTGCAGGGGGTGGGTTCTCTTGAGGCTCCCATTGGCGTCCTCTCAAACGACTTGGGCTCGACAGCCCTCCTGGTAGAATGAGTTCTTGTGCTGCCTCTGCTAACAAGCTATTGGCAGCACTACCAATGGAGCTAACAGAAACCTGTCGGCTCTGCGCATCCATTGGTATTGTGTGAATGGTAGCTCTTTTACTCGGACTCGGCGGCACCCTCATGATGTGTACTGTTCCAGTTGTGTTAGTCGAGTCGAGAGAAGATGCGGTCCTGTGGCTATGAGGAGTCTTTGTAGGCGAATTCTTGCGAGGCGTGCTTCTCAGCGATGAAATCTTTTGTGGTGAACGTTTCGTCGGTGAGCCACGAGAGTTCTTGCTAGGCGATCTGCTTGTTCCCTCTCGAAGTCGTTGTTCTGTGCTTCTAAGAATGTCTCGGAGGTCGGTATCTGTTACTGAAGCTCTTACACGGGCTCTTGACGGAACTCCCATAGGGCTGATCTGTATGTGTTCCTCCTGGAGAGGTAAGTCTGGCGCCGTCTTGCTCGGCTTGAGAGCTTTGACGCTATGTCTCTTCTGCACGTGAATACTTCCATCTAGCTCTTGAGCTTCTTGGGCTTTTTCCAGATCACCATTCGTCATAAGAGTTGGAATGGTTGGTGCTCTTCCTAACCACCCATCTCTGCTGAACAAACTATCCCGACGACTTCTGCTAACTCTCGGTCCGTGGAACTTATCCTCCTCAATCCAACTACTCGACCGGCCTCGTTTGTTGTGTCCTCCAAAGAATGTAAAGCTGTTATATGTCGGAAGGGGTGGAAGTACTGGCGGTAGTGAGAGGGACAGTCGACTAATGGATCTCGAGCCATTGTAGTTCCGCTTGACGAGTCGTCTGTTGAAGAGAGATCGTCGGTGATCCTCAGGGTTTTCTGATACTTGGTATACCGTAGTCTCATCGGTTTTATCTCGAGCCTTGACACGCCATGTAAGAAGGAAACCGATCGCAGCAAAAAGGAGAATTGCGCCGCCGATAGAAAAGGCGAGGATCCATCCGAGACCAAGTCCACCCGCATCATGCACTTCTCTATGTGAATGAGTCGAAGGGTCCATAATTACCTACACTGCCGCAGCTGAATCTCAAAATATCTTCAGCTATCAGCAGTGTTCTGTGAGTATCAAGAACAAAGAAATTCAGTCCACGAGGCTTGAAGAGGACAGACAACATGAGATATGGCAAACGCCAAATGAAGGAGAGACCCTTCATTGGGATTACGCCCACTTTCATCTTAATTAATGAGTTCGTACTTGATAATTGTGCTGATGTTATTTCAAGAGTCTCAGTTCAATATCATGAGGAATGTGTTGCTGGGTGTGACCCATTCCAGCCACAGCAAACCACAAGACCAGCTTCAAGGCTTTAATAGATCAACTCAAATAATCAGGTTTCGGAAAATACGAGAAACTCACCAAGAATTTGCATCATATCGGCCTTTTTCACATCGATAAACATGACTATCACCTATTTAAAGGTTAGTTTCGTGATGAGAGGTTCATAGATCACCATCACCATCACTATACACATCTCATGACTGAGACTATGGGGAAATACGCAATTACTAGGGAGATTTCACGAATACTAGGCATCTGATTTTGTGGTCATTCATCATTCCTTTATTTGTATCAGGTAGTTTCTCCTTAAGTTCACATGTTCCCAAAGTCTTGGGCGACCATCGTCCTCCTACGAAGAAAAAAAAACCCCTTGCAACCAAATGCTCCTCTTCCAACCATGCATATCACACAAACACCTGGAGCCAGCCAGATAATAGAAAGAAATATTTTTTTTGGTCTTTATCTTTTACTTTTTCTTGATCTTCTTTTTCAGATGATTAGAAATGACGGCGTCCGTGGCCATGGAGGTGAGCACCACGACGTCTCCGCCTTGCTGGAGGAGCCGCAGCAGGAGGAGCAGCCGCTGGTGCTGGTCCTACTGAAGGTGTAGCAATAGCGGTTGATGTGACGGTAACCACCACTACTTCCTCTTGGATGTCGGTCACATAAACCACTTCCTCTTCCCAGAGAATCTTGCTAACAAGGTTACCGTTGGTGATGTACTGCGTGCTATAAAAGCTCTTGGTATCCGTAACTGGCAGGAACTCGGGCGCAGGGGTGGTAGTAGGAGGCTGAGTCTCAACAGATGTAGCAGACTCGATTGCGACCACGCCAACGTCTGGCACAACAGCTTCAATCGTGGGCAGGAGAGCTGGCTCAGAAGGAACAGAGATCTTGGAGTAGATAGGCGATGGCTTCTCTGTGTTGACAGAGCTTGGTCCAGGCGCCGGGGCTCCGTAAGCCGACGTCACCTTGAAGATTTGACCAGGCAGAGGTGAGGCAGAGTTTGTTGGCTCTTTACCAGGAGCGTAGGTCAGGGTGGGAGCAGGCTTGAGGGTGGTAGGATCAGGCTTCTCAACGTCTCCGTCTCCAACAGAATCTCCACCAGGAAGCGCCTTCATGGGACCCTTGCAGTCTTCATGCTCCAAAGCCTTGGGCATCTTCATCTCGCAAGTCTTGGCCTTCTCTTCACTAACAACGTCAAAGAGAGGGCAGTCTTCGATCCTTCCACTTTCGGTAGTGCAGGTGTTGATTGCGCTCTGGAGGAACTCTTCCTCCCAGCCCATGATAAAGTCTCCGTGGTAGCCATAACCTGTGACAGGGTCAGTATTACATCGATCTAAGACAAGGGCTTCTACATACCGGTAGTGTCTCCGTTGGCAAAGACAAATCGACCATTTCGATTGGCATAAGCGGCGGTGTTCCAGATCACCTCATACATGAGACTGGGCAATCGAACGGGGTAGTCCTTGGGGCAGGTGCCGGTCATGACGAGATCGGGGAATGCGACATGGTCCTTGTGGTTTTCGCTGTCGACTGCATCACCACCCTTCCAGCAAGATGGAAACATGATCTCTAAGCGAATTCCATCCTTACAGTTCGCATCGAGGTAGTCCTTGTCGGGCATGTAGTGGCGGTAAAGGGTGCCCTCAGGGGGCTTTTGGTAGTTCAGGCAGTTGAATCCGAGCGCACGCTCAGCCAGGTCACTTTGCGAGGTCTGACCCAGAGCTTGCCACGAAGACTTCTCAGGGTCTGGCTTGCTGGGGTCACCGAAGGAGTATGTTCGTCGATCGTTTGTGCCAGAGAGCATTCGGAAGTCAGGGGGGAAAGCAGTAATGTTGTCTCCAAAAAGGAGGTAGTAACTGAGAAGTGTCAGTCTCAGTCCAAGCGACGCGGTTTCCGGCTGGAAAGAACACTTACGCAAGCATGCCACCCACTTGGTCAACAAGTTCAAACTCTTTTGTGTCGGCATCTTCGAAATATAATGAAGGATGCCAGTAAGCAGACTTGTCTTGTGTCACTCGGCATGAAGTACAATCAGCACCAAGAAGCTGTTCAGTAGTAACAGTTTCGGCGAATCCTGCGCAGTTGTTAGCTGTGCTTTCGCAAAGAATTTGCTTTCGTTGCAGTAAAGCAGACGACAGCGTATTTGCTTTCATATGGGGCTAATACTTACCAGAAGATCCATGAATTGAGTGTGTATGTTTAGAAATTGTTCCAGGATCGACGATGGGATCGATACGTGCGAGTCCTACACGACCGGGACATTCCATGCGCCAGAAAGCATGAGCGGTTCCGACGAAGCCCGCCGAAACTGTGATGAGAGATTTGAGCATCATGTCGAGTTTGCCTATACAGGCTTTAGATTTGGCCTGGAGAAGGTTTTAATGTAAATGAATGGACGATGCGACAAGGCGATCTGCTGAATGTTAGAATGAGTGACAATGATGATGTTGAAAGAGTGTGATCAGAGTAAAGAAGTTGACGTCTGGGAGGAAGGCATTGAAGGAAGGTGCAAGTGTCTGTGATTCACAAAAAAGGGCAAGTGCATGTCGTTGAGGCATCAGACAGAAGGAAGGGACGATGCGGGAAGCCAACTGGTAACGGATACCCGCTGCATATAACGGCTACCAACACATAAAATTGAGAAAGGATATCCATGAGAACTCATCGTTTGGAAAGATATTGAATTGAACGGTGATATTTGTTCGTTTCAGAAACCCAAGTCGCAAATTCAGGTGGTAATAGTTGAGTTCCAAGTAAGGTGAGGAGAGGTA
The DNA here is from genome assembly GCA_011034095.1 of Fusarium cf. aywerte. NCBI lineage: Eukaryota > Fungi > Ascomycota > Sordariomycetes > Hypocreales > Nectriaceae > Fusarium > Fusarium cf. aywerte. The sequence continues at coordinate 888,325 of WETZ01000010.1, read as the reverse complement.
TAAGTGTCAGTGTAAGTGAAATGGACTCACCGTCTTCGTAGTTTGACTTTCAATCAAGTCAACGATAAAATGTCTGTAACCCTCGAAACTTATTTTCGATCGATAATTGTTCCGAAAAAAGAAACGAAGAAGGTGTCAAAGGGGAAAATATTGAAACCAAAAGCTGCAATGGCTAGGTATGCCTTTATTGCTCTTTGACAGTCAGTCGCACACTCTGGCCAACCCCGCTAAGGATCTGAGACCTTGGGATTCCAACGCGTGGTTTAGATTTCGTCAGGCGTCACTGCCACGCTTCCGGATCTAGCCACGGGTTCTTTTAATGAAAAGGGGACCTGTCGAAAGAAAGAATGCTCTGTTCAATAATGCCGCTTCCGGTTTACTGAACGCCAATATCCGCACGATCGGTTGACGTGTCTCAGCGTATAAAGTGGTTGACACCTCGGGAGGCTTTTTATGACAGAAGTTTCAATTTAACTGAACCAAGCGAGTCTCGGTTATGACGAGATACGAGGTTGTCAATTTAAGTGAAATGGCCGTTTTCGGTAGCAAAGCGGTTGGCAAGCCTCGTTGATAAAGTTGCGGGAGCCGTTGGAACCTGTCGATTTGACGATCAAACGGTCGCGAGATTTCCACTTGTCGAAATGGCAGACAGCCTTGACGATAGAAAACAGAATAGTAGAAAGAATGTCGAACGGGCAGAATCGCAAGGAACGTCGTTGGTAGTTCGAATACCGGTAATGAGTGTAAGTGTACAATACGAGTACGTCAAAAAAAAAGAGACGGGAACCAAGAAAGCAAGGAAAAATGAATGTGAAGCAGAGCCAGCCCGAACTTCGAAAAGAATGGATCAATCAACGTTAAAAGCAATCGAAAAGGAATGATGATAGACAGAGAGGAGAAGTAAAAGATGGAGAACTGGGAATGAATAGAAAGGGTCATCGGGATGTCCATGCCCACGTCCCATCCCATGCCATGGCACTAGCTACTAGTCACAGCAGATCGCGTGCTGGGCTGGGCTTTTGCATTGACAGGCAAAAAAGCAGAGACAAATTCTCGGATTGTGCTACTGGGGCAGTTCATCTTGGCAACAAAGTCAGGTCCGGGCCAATTACTCTCTGAGGAGGGGACGTTTTGCTATGTCGCAGCCAAAATTGCATCGGTTCCAAGGGTCAAGCTCTAACCCTCAGGGGTGTTAAAGTGGTGATACCGAGCCAGGAACACAGGGAATATTCTGGGCCCCATTGGACGATCTGCGAGGCCACAAGCGCCTGTAGGGGCGACTAGTATGTTGCGAATACCTTGGCCTTGGGACGAGGAACGTGCTATATGCAGGTACCAGGCACATGACATGTGCGAGTACAGTACATGGTTGAATAAAGATCTCCAGTGTTGTATCTTCCTGGATGATTCTGGTTTGCTCCGAGCCCAAGGAAGACCATCCTCCTCGCCAAGTAAACTGCCGAATCAACGTCCGTATACGAGTTACAAACGGCGCCAGAAGGTCTGGGCTTCCATCATTTCTCCTGTCAATCACTCTCGGATGCCCGGCTCTCCAGATTGGTATCTACAGATCTTCACTATTAGTTATGAAATAAGTTGACATGTAGTCGAGCATTGATTGGATTCCTGCGCCTCCACAGCCCAGCTTTTGCATAACTAGAAATGGTCCTAAATTTCCTTTCCTTCACAAGGCATTCTAGTTTAGTTCCCAGCAACCAGACTAAACAGAAGGCTAAGGATTTTGTGACAGTTAGCTGGAGTTGCTAATCGATCCTCTAATTATCCTGGCGAAAAAGACAATGACGCATTTTCTTTGACCTGCCCTTTCTTTCATCTCTATTTAGTGTTTGGGTGGCTGGCTAACCAGGGCTGTTCTGTCTTGTCTTAAGGCAAGGGGTCCAGGAGACACAAGACAAAGGGAGAAACAAGGGGGTTTCTACACGACTCTGCCATTGTTCAAAGTGGTATTGAATGGAACCTCCTGACTTTTCCTTGTCAAGCGATTGACAGGATCGTCAGGAACCGGCAGCTTATCCTCATATGTCTGTTTCGTTCAAGTGTTTCCGAAAAGGTTTCAACTTGAGTATCCCCAGACGTTTATTTGCAATGCATAAATTGATTAATCATATGAGATCCAATTCAATTTAGGGGGCTGCCCTACCATAACTGGTAAAGGCCAAGATGCCTGAAACGGGTTTCACTTTGACTCTTGACGAATCAAAAACTATCTGTTCCTCACTGTCACCTGAGCCCCCCCCCCCCCTATAAGTATTCAGTGGCGTTGATACTGTACCCCTCTAGCGGCGGGCAATGACCTCAGTCTGGGCTGGGAGCTAACCAGAAAAGAATGACAAAGGAGATCCATGTATTAGTTATCAAACAAATAAGAACATACAAACACATTGCCTTTTCTTCCCACTCCAGACCAAGACATCTTGGCTTTTTCGTCGCAATTCTTCACTTTACGCATGGAATAATGGGAGATTTCGATCACTGCGCTTGGTACCCTGAGAGTTCATACCAGCAAGCGCTTCTCCACGCTCAAGCGCAGATCCAACTCTCTCTAATCTCCCTTGCCATGAATCAAGTACCGACTGACGCAAGCAATATCGATCCAACATTGCAATGACGTTGACAACGTTGTATCGAATTCTCACCTATTTGTTCTCAAGTCGAGACTGAGACTTGTCGTTCAGGTAGGATAGTATAGTCACAACAGTGGCCACACTCTTCACTAATACCACCGCAAACCGCACATTGCAACAAGCACCCAGCCGTCCGAACCTCCTTTGCGACAAGTCTGAAGAAAAGTCCAGACCGATCCTGGACCTTAATGTTTGTTCTTATGTTAGTTGCTGCTATAGTACCGGTGGCACTCCAATTTAAAAACTGGATCATGAACGCTCTATAGGCGCGGCATTTATACGTTTGAAAAGTCACGCGATTCGTTTCATCGCGAAACTTTGCGAAACACAATCGGAAGCCGGTATAATACGGTTGGTGGCTAGATTGCGATATTAAATGACAGGTCGTTTGCCGATAGCGAGCCCTTTCGACTAGAATAGAATAATGTCTGATTCGTATAAGTTATAGATCATTGGTGAAGTGCACGTTCTCTCATCCGATATTGGGGTGGAGAACTCAGGATGAATGTGCTTTGACTAGTAACACTTAAACCAGAGCAATGGCTGTGCTTGCTTATTGACAAAAGCACGGAAGCTTGATTTATTTGTATGTCTTGGTCGTGGTGAGTTCTGTGCGCTGTTTCATATCGATTTAGTATAGGGTAACACGATGGTCAAGTTGTAAGTCGTCGTTTGCTTAGCATCTCTATCAATACTAGAACGACAATCCAGTTGAGTTTAATGCCTTGCAAGTAAAAGATTTAACAAATAATTGCCAATGGTTTGGTGGGGGATTAAACCGGGACGGAAGATTTAAGCCTGCAGAGTAAACGAGCATCAATGTCTTTAATGACAGACATGGCTGATATGCGTCAAACATGCCGACCTCTTCTTAGCCAGCTTGTCTCATACCTTCACCTTTATCGAATACCGGTACTGGCCCGTCAAGCCACTAATGCAATCAATTACTTACAAATGCTGTAAACCATCATCAGTTTCAGAGAAACGAACACGCACACGCGAGCAATTTCTCAAAGTCTTGACAGTCTTTATATGCTACAATCATGTGATAGGGGAGCCACAGCTGTCTAACTTTCATTAGCATTAGCATTAGCATTACACAGCCACAACCCCACACCCGAATGCGGCCCCTGGATGAGGGTGGCAGCTCACAGTTGCGTTGTGACAGCAGACAACTCACTACTCACCTTATCGTACTATGATTGACTATTTTCAATAACATACCAGCGCTCTTTTTCACAATGGACGACCTCTCAAGCCTCGATTGGTCTGCAAAGCCAACTGGCGGGCAACCGAAGCCACCAGTAATGAATTCGGCTTTTGCATCAATTCGGCCAACACCATCTCCTCTGGGTTCTGGACGCAATACGCCTCTGTCCACGCAGGGCTCTGGTCCCCTGGCTCCCAAAGCAGCACCGGCACCAGCGAAGGCCTCTCAGGATAGTTTCAGCAATTTGATGAATTTCGGACCAGCAAAGGCGAAGCAGAACCTAACTTTGGCTGAGCGACAGGCGCAACTTGAAGCTGAGAAGCGTCAGAAAGAGGAAGAGAGGAGGAAGCAACAAGAGGCTCAATTTGGTAACGGGCAGTTTTGGGACGCGCTTGGAAGCAGAGGTGCATCGACGAGTCCTGCGTTGCAAGCACCACCGGCCTCGAACACACCCAAAACCGACGACGATGATCTCTTTGCTGCCTTCAATAAGGATACCAAGGTCGATAACGCGAGCTACTACCCACCTGCCGAATCGCACCGATCGACTCCGGCGAATGCAGCCCCATCCGCGCCGCCGATCAACTTGAGCGATCCGAACGCGTGGAAGACTAGTGGGGGCGGTTCAAATGGAGGTGGACTTGGAGTCGAAGACGATGATCCCTTTGGGCTGAGCGAGTTAAAACCTGCAGCTGCTCCTGTAACGTCTACTCAGCAGGCCGATGATGACGACTTCTTGGGTGATCTTGGCCGCCCTGTCGACGAAGTGCGACGTAAGCAAGAAGCGAGTCGACCCAGCGCCGAGCCTGGAAAGCCCATTGAGGATGAAGACTCAAGCTCATCTGATGAATCAACTCCGCCCGCACGAGAGCAGTTTGCTGAGCGAAAACCTCGAGTCAACAAGGACCCATTTGACAGAGCGGTGGCGCAACTCGTGGACTATGGATTCTCTGCTGATGATGCCCGACGTGCTCTGGTCGAGAGTGGTGATGGTTACAACGCGCAAGCTGCGGTCAACTGGCTCTTGGATGAAGCACACCGAAAATCAAAGGAACAGGCGCAAGGCAAGACTTCATCAGCTAGTTCCAGCAGGCCTGGAAGTCGACCTCCTGGAAACCGACCCCCTAGAAGCGATAGCAGGTCGCCAGCGGCTGGAGATCAGGACTTGGCCAAGACAGCGGCTGCTGTGGGTAACAGTCTATTCAAGACGGCCAACTCGCTCTGGAAAACTGGCCAGAAGAAGATGCAGCAGGCTGTTGCTGACTTCCAGCAAGAAGGCGGCGACCCAAACCAACCTAAGTGGATGCGGGAAGCGCAACAGCAGCAGTCTTCCAGGGCGCAAGGAAAGGCTCGGGCAGATGCTACAGATGAAGCTATGATGCTCGAAGCTGGTGGCCGTCCTCAACCTCGCCGCACCAATAGTCGACCTGCCGAGCAGAGGGAGCCTCAGCCACCAAGGGGACAATCACCTGCTCATTCTACTGGCAGTCGTTCCAGCCCTGCTCCTCGATGGCAACAGCAGGCACCACCTCCGACATCAGCTTTTGATTCGAAATCACGACTTAATCGGCTTGCCGCCGACGACGACAGCTTCTCTACCTACAGGAGTCCCAATAGACGAAACAAAACCCCTTCACAGGCTACTTCACCAGCACCTACACCTAAGCCAGCCGAGCCGGAACCAGACCTGCTCTTCAACTCACAAGAAATTAAACCATCTCAGTCTCTCCCTTCAAGACCGGCTCAGCCCTCTCCTCGACCAGCACCACAGGCCAAGCGACCTTCACGACCCGTCTCAAGACCTGCACGACCAGCCCGAGAGATACCCCCCATCAGCCCTGTTGCCTTACAAACCTCAACACAACACCGGCTTCAGGGTACAGCTCACTTTAAGCGAGGTGACTATGCTTCTGCTCATGCGTCGTATTCATCTTCGCTGTCAGCCATTCCACCAACACATCCTCTCGCTATTCTCCTTCTATGCAATCGATCCTTGACTGCTCTGAAGACTGGAGAACCGAAACAGGCTGTCGAGGATGCCGATACCGCGCTCAAACTCATCGGACCCGGCAACGGCCAAGGAGAAGTGGTAGCTGTTAAGAACGAGAATGGTGTAGATGAGAATCGAGACTTGAAAGACCTTTATGGCAAGGCCTTGAGCAGGAAAGCTGAGGCTCTCGAGCAGATGGAGAAGTGGGCTGATGCCAGCGCCGTCTGGCAGCTATGTGTCGAGAGTGGTGTTGGTGGATCGAATGCCATCAAGGGCCGACAACGATGCCAAAACACATTGGCACCCAAGCCCAAGCCAACACCCAAACCAGCAGCTGCCAAACCTCGACCTAGACCTACTGCTACAGCCAGTCTTGGGCCTCAGAAGAGTTCTGAGGCTGTCACTCGACTTCGGGAGGCAAACGAGGCTGCGGCTAAGGAGGACGATGAGAAGTTTGTTCTCTCTGAGAAGGTCGATGCCAAGGTATCTGCCTGGCGCGACGGAAAGCGAGATAATTTACGTGCTCTCATTGCCAGTCTTGATACCGTGTTGTGGGAGAACAGTGGATGGAAGAAGGTTGGTTTGCATGAGCTGGTCATGACCAACAAGGTCAAGATTTCATACATGAAGGCCATTGCGAAGACACATCCCGACAAGGTAAGCTCACATATCATTCCCATCAATATTTACTCTAACATTTCACAGCTTCCTCAAGACGCAAGTACCGAGGTGAGGTTGATTGCAGGTTTGGTTTTTAGCACTCTCAACGAGAGCTGGGATAAGTTCAAGGCGGATAACGGGCTATGAGTGATTATGCATGAAGATGGAGTTTGTAGAGCGTTCACGATAGAAGCGTTTCTCCGAGGGATGAGTATATGAACAGTTTTTTATTTAGGCGGTCATACCGCTGCCGAACACCATGCTATGCCATAACCATGCCAAAATGATGTGCGCCGATACTCCATTGCCACTTTGATTACTTTATGTACATGTTGCATTATAGACCCAGCATTCTTCTGACGCCCTCACGGACCTTATTCTCGTACTCGGTGCGTCGTTCGCGCCACATCTTGGCAGCCTCAACGTTTGCGGGAGATTCGTCGTTGGGTTCGGCAAGCATGCTCATGACAGATATGAGGATCTTCTCAACAGACTGAATAGGTGACCATCGCTCTGAAGCGTGCTCGTAGTGGTTGGGATCGTCGCCGGGAGGGTGGAGGATAGAAATGCAGACCAGGCCACTAGGGTACACTATCGAGAGTCAGTAGGCGCAATGTAAAGGAGGGATAGTAGAGTGGCGGACCATTTGGATGCCAAACATCGGCGAGGAAGCGCATAGATGGCGGGGCAAGAGGATAGTCCTTTGGGAACTTGAGCTCAGCTGGGAAGACACCGCCTTCGAAGGGGGTTCCCTCTGGGCCTTGAATAAGGCATTCCCAGTGGAGGAGATCGTCTTCTGAGATGGGGCCTGCGGTGATGCCCTCTGGCGGGTTGTTGGTGAGGGCGCGATACTCTTGGAGAAGGCGGCGGTGGGCGGTTGATTGCGCCATGATAAACGAAGCGAGAAGCAGTTGCTGGAAAGACGCTGCAGTTGATGGGATGGTTTCGCTTATATATGTAGAAGATGTATGGTGCGATGCTGTAATAAAATGGTGTGAAAACAAAAGGAAGCTCAAAGACTCAACGTTTCGGACAAGGTGGAGGGAGGGAAGCTGGGAAGGTGACGGAAGGGAAGCATAGGACGGACGGGGTGGTGGGGACCCCGGAATTCGGACTTGACCCACAATTCCTTATCGGAGACATTTTACCCTTTTTGGATAGATAATGAAGAGAGTCACGGAATCAGAAGTTGAAGCAATAACAGAGGATTAATATTCGAATCAAGAGGCGTCATGAGAATGATACCCTGGTTATTACGGCTGATTAAATATTGGACGTTAGACATCATGAAGCGATAAGTTTAGAAAAGAAAGTATTCAAGTAGATCGCCAAGTTTGTGTCCAAGTAAGAGAAGCTTTGTTATGCTGGTTCGCCAAGAGACAAACGGTTTCCTTCAAAACGTCGATAACCGCAAAACGCAAAAAGATAATTTGAGCTTTGAGAAGAATCTCACAAGTCTCCGGTGCGGGGAATCGAACCCCGCTCGCCGCGGATTATCAAACATGAAAACGCGGAATGATAACCGATACACCACACCGGATGTGTTTGTTGAGGAGTGTAGCAACTATTGATTATTATGTAGTTGCATATTAGTGGCACTAACGCCATCATCTTTGATCGATGATCCGTTTACTTGAGCTACTCGTTCATATAAATCGACTACGTTAGGTCTACAACCATTTTTTTAGATACGTCAAGTACTGTACCATGGCTTTTGTCATATTTCTTGTGTCTGTGGCTTATGTTGAAGGATGTTTCGTGTTGTTCTATTTCAGCTATGTCTACCTGTACTAACAACTCGACAGCCAAGTGCATTAAGCGGAGGAGCATGCCATTGTTATTACTGAACATGCCAAGAGAACCTCACGTAACCCGGTGTGTTCAGTTCGATAATTTAGCTGAACCTAGCTGATGCAAATCATCACTTCTTTGAACTTGACATAGGGTAACCAAAGAACAAAGAGACAATGAGCACGATTCGATAAGAAACCAGAATAGGTGGTCAAACCTACAATTATGTTCGACAACTAGGTCATACGGTAGTTGGAGAACAATGGCCATTATACTAAGCTGTTCAATCATAACTAATACAATTCAGTGAACATATTCACTCAAATCACCAGCGAGATTCAGATATATAAACCCTCATTAGCACCGTCTCTAATTCCTCAATCCAATACCATCCTCTCACCAAGAAACCATGCCTCGATCCTGTTTCACTATCTCAGGAAGAGCTTGAAAACATTCCCCTCATGTCAATTGAAGTAGACGATGATGACTGGTATACACCAGTTATTGAGCCTGACTCCGAAGACCTGAGTTCGATGTCTGACTGTGACTGTGACTCTGACTCTGACGACTCGTCAGCTGACAACTCTGATCAGAAGGAACCTGACAGGGACAACGAAGACTCTAGCTCTGATACCGAAGACAACAAAGACTGTGACTCTAATGCAATGACCGAGGGCGTCGTCGAGGATGCTGGTGAAGAAAAGGATGATATTGACCCCTTTGAGACGATTCACGAGGTCAAGGGCCTTGCAAAGCTTGCCTATGAGCACTCGCGTTTCATCACCAAGTGCGTTGGCCGTATGGACCTTAGCGATGACGTCCGTGAAGAGATGCTTGAGAAAGCACTCCTCATCAAGAACGAGTCGAGACATCTATTCGAAGACGCCGAACGAGTAGAGCTCGAGTTCGCTCTTCGCGATGCCATCAAAAAATGCTAGATTATCTTCTAGTGGCACGCAAAGCTTCGATGACTTGAATGAGGTGAAAGACGGGTGGGATACCACAGGAAGGTAAGGGTTGAGGTTTGTCAGAAACTGTCAGAGAATGAACGGGCGGGCCCGATTCCTCTTGATTGTTTGATCGTCAGGTAAGTTTTCTATCAAAGATAGTTATTCCCAATTAACTCCCCCATTTCCATATTCAATCTTAATGCTAAGTAATGCGCTTCGCTATATGAACTATGTGATAAATGTGAAACAGTATTTACAAGATTCATATGTTAATAGTCCCAATCATCGTCGTCTCCCCAATCTCCACCAGAATAGTCTACCACTGGTTTCTTTGCCCACTTGTCTTCTACCACGGGCGCTGGTTTGACCGGCTCCGGCTGTGGTTCATCTCTTTTGACTTCGACATGTTTGTTCTGTTGGTTTGGGATATCGTTGTTAGTGTAGATAGGCGAGGGCTCTTCGGACTTCAACGGAGCCGACGGTCCTTTGGATGATGGTTCTTTGTTCTCAACTTCATTTCGAATGTCAAGTTGAGCGGCGTTTGGGGAATCCGAGTTGGAGAACAAAGGTTTCACAGTGTTGTTATACTGGGGAACATCAATTTGAGGTGTTGGCTCAGGTGCTGCGGTTTGCTGACGCTGAAGATTCGAAGGGGGCAAAACTGGCTCCGTTCCGACACGAGTTATCTCTGCAGAAAGTCTTGGAGTGACATCCGAGCTTGACTGGGAACTATTACGCCCCTGGAACTCTTGAGACTGGCGCCACATGTCTGCCGATTTTCGTTTCACCTGGACGATAGAAGGCTTCAGCACATGCTGTGGCTGGGCCTGTGCCACCTCAATCGTTGTGATAGAACCGGCGTCAGAGAGGCAACTCCTTTGAGAAGACATACGACTCAAAGAAGAGGTGGCTGCTTCAGACAGGCCTGGACTCTCTGCGGGGACATGTGGCGACAGACTTTGAGAAGCAGTTGGATCAGGTTGGAGATGATTAGACGTAGAAGTCTGTGGTGGCGGAGGGGGCTCGGAAGGTTGCAACTGGGGCTTGGGAAGCTGTTCCAAAGGTCGAATTTCAGCTGGAGAAGGTTGACGGGGTGGTGTTGCTTGTGGAGCGATGTTCTCAGGCGTAGCCATCATAGGAGCCTTTGGAGCAGGCTCAGGGGTCCTGGATGGCAAACCTGCAGGCTTATCTACCGGAAGTCCTGACACAGGAGGCGTTACTGTAGGATGTATTTGAGGTTCAGGTTGTCGATGCATTGGCGCTGGGCTAGGTGACGGAGTCTGGTCAGCCGTTGGAGCCACACCGTCAGGGTGCGCTGGTATCGGCATCTGCTGGAGTGACAGTCTCTTCTGAAAGGACAAGTGTCCTGGCTGAGGAGGAGGCATTTGGCCTTGGATAGGAGGCGCTTGTCCTTGTCGAATGGGCATCTGTATCTGCCGAGGAGGAGAGTACTTCCTTTGAGGCGGCAATTGCCCTGCTTGAGGAAGAGCCTGCCCAGGCTGTAGAGGCATTCCACTAGACTGGCCAGACTGAACAGTCATGCGGTTCGATTCATGAGCCGCCCGAATAGTCTGATCGAGTCTCTGACCAGCTTGAGCATGCATTTGCACCTGCTGAGGAGCCATTTGCATAGGCTGTGGAGGCACCTGTGTCTGCATTGGCTGAGGCGGAGGCATATTCCCTTGAGGACCTAGTTGCGGTCCAGCAGAAATGGGTTGCCCAGGTTGCCATACAGCCTGCTGAGAGTACTCTCCCCCACCCCAGCCTGGACGTACAACAACTGGCGAAATAGGCGAGGAAATAACTGGCGTAGTCGGGCTGTGTGAAACAGATTTGGAACCACCTTTCAACCATTTCAGCCACTTCTTTCCCTCCTTGCCTTCCTTCGCTCCAGCGCTCTGTGATGTCTGGGGCTGCATTGAAACCGGTCGTTGGTTTGGAGGCATCGCAGGATATGGGCTAGGCTGCCAACCACCTTGATCTTGAGGAATTTGAACTTGGGGCTGGACTCGACCTGGAGGAGCCTTTTGGAGAACCTTTGGCTGTCCCAAAGGAGGCATTTGACCCGGAACAGGACCTTGCTGTGGCAATTGGTTTTGTGATTTCAGACTGGGAGGCAAAGGTCCTTCAAGATGATTTGGAGGAGCTGTTTGCCCTGCTGGGCTTGGTGGACCGTAGGATGACCGTTTTTGCAGCCTTGTTGGTACAGGCTTGGGAGGCAGCACAGATGGTGCGGGTCCTTGGGAGGTATTCTGACCTTGCGTGTTTATCTGCCCGGGATGAGGTGCATTTCCCTGAGCTTGTGTTGGAAGCATCTGACCTTGCATAGGTTGCCCCTGAGGTATAAGACCTTGGTGTTGGGGCATTCCCTGAGGCATTCTCGTATCATGAACAGGCATTTGTTGACCTTGAAGCTGAGGTGCATTCATTTGAGAAGGCTTTCGTTGTAGCTGCTTCAGATTTTGAGGTGGCATTGGAGCACCTTGAGGAACTTGTCCTTGAGGCATAGGCTGTCCCATGTAACCCTGAGGAATTTGTCCTTGCTGCCCCTGAGACTGACCCGGCGAAACATTCCTTGGACTTTCTGCCTGCCAGCTTGCCCTTCGACTTCCCATTGGACTTGGCTGCGCTGATGAAGAGATGGATCCTTTTCTCATTTCAGATGTTACACTTGCCGTTGAAGACCGACTGGTAGTTCCACCTGGAGCTTCTTCATACTCTTCGATCCGTCCAAGGCTCTGCTGCCCTGGCGGCGACGGCGAGGGACCAACGGGACGCTGATTTTGAGATGCAGTATTGATCTGAGTTACTTGTGGCAGGGACTGTGAGTGAGATACACCCTGAGGGGTCACGTTGTAGCCTTGTCCTGTCTGTTGTGGTAGAGGCGATCCACGCTGAGCACCAACGGGGTCTGCTCCGACAGAGTTACGTCTTGGGTCTACACCACGGCTCAAGGACTGTCTTCGCAGTACGTCTCGAGCAGCAGTATTATGACCTTGACTATCTACATCTGGCATGTTGAAATAAGACCCTTGTTGATACTGATTTCCCGGAGCAGAAGGGGGCGTAGATGAAAAGCCCTGCGAATTCTGCGACACAGGAGAAGGTACATAGTTGGGTACAGAACCTGAGCTGGTAGATGCGCGACGACTATGTTCCATTGGCGAGGGCGTTTGGACAGGAAACGACATACTCCCATGCCGCGAGTCTGGCGAGACCATGGCGGAACTATACGAGGAGTGCCGTCGATTAGTTTGAACTGGAGGAGATGGGTTAATAGGCCCTTGATTTGGGGGGAGAGGCTTCTGCACGAAGGGTTCTTCAGGATATGGAGGATCTTCTCTGCGAAATACTGGTCGATCGTCAGGATAAGGCGGATTATCGACTGGATAAGGAGGAAACGGAGTCCCAGGTCCTGCTGTTGCAGATCGAGGAAGACCTTTAGGTGGAACACTCTCAAGTGGGCTCCGATATTGGGCTTGATTTTGCGTTCCCATCATATCAGGCATCACACTAACAGGTCGTTTCGGCACATGCGGACGATTCGCTGTACTAGCTGGCAGTCCTTGATGTCCATTCTGAATCATAGATTGTGGTCTCTGAGAAGGCAGTGATTCAGGCACAGTATTGACTCTCTGAACGCTCATTCGTGGTTCTTCAGGGCGTTGTTGCTCAACAACAGGCGCTGGAGTCATGGATGGAGGATGTTTCCCCTGTGTGGGTGGTACATAACCATGACTCTGTGGTGCTCTCGTAGGACCAGGCGCAGGCTGTGGACCTTTTCCGCGTGCTGGTTTCAATACAGATGGCATGTGAGATAGGTCAGGCTCCAGTCCTGGCATACGAGGCGCGTTGCTGGCCACTCCTGGTGGTGTATTCGCTTGAGATGGCTGATTAAAAGCATGCTTTGGAGGTATTTGAGGTTGAGCTGGGTCATCTAGAGGCATCTTGGGCGGAACCTGAGGCGGCGAAAGCACATTTGGCGTACCAGCGTGACCTCTATCAGGTGGTCGGACTGGACTCGCACCCGCCATCGACTCCCCAGGTTGAAAAGTAGATCGTCGCAAAGGTGGAGGGTTAGGTGGTATCGCCATACGGATCTCTCCAGGCTTGTATGATTGAATCTCGGGAGGAGCCTCCACAACTGGCTTGTCATCAATCTTTAACGGCCGCATTGGTATACTGTAGTTCCTCAACGAGCCTGGCGCAAGCTGCGGTTCATCTTTCTTCTTTTTCGTAGGACTTGTTCGCTCTGGTAACTCGGCCATCATTGGAACCGCAGTCTCGATGGGTGCTAGAACCGTATTATCGCCCATTTCGATCGGTGGAGGATGTGTTTCGATGTGTGCTTGAGCTGTCTCGTAAGTCGGCATCTCAGCAATGATACCCACGGGATCAGGTGCTGGCGGAGGCTCGTGACTTGGCATCTCGTGAACTTCCTCAACCACTGTAGGCGGCACCAATACTGGTTCTCCCGCGATTGGACCTGCATGTGTAGTACTTTGAGACGGCGTCGTCTTTTCACTGTTTAAAGGACTCACGCCCTTGGAGGGACTTTTGTCAACTCTTCCCCCAATGGTCCCCGCAACAACCCTCTTCGCAGCCTCCTCTTCCTCTTCCGCCAGCGGGCTCACATCGGTATACGTCCCAGGTCCGAGATACATGAAGCTCTCCGGCTGAAACACCGTGTTGTCCTCTTCAAACGTCCCATCCCAAGTCATACTCACCGGCCGCGCCGTAGCCGACATACCATACATGTCGCCATTGCCCTTCTTGACAGGCTTGGTTATAGTACTTCCCTGCCGCCGGACCTGGTGCTGCGACTCGAGCCGTTCTTCAGGCGCAAGGTCCGGCGCGGGCGCAAAGCTGTCGATAAAGTCGGGAAACTCATCGCCTTCCTTGGGGAAGTGGTACTGAACGTGTCCTGTGGGCTTGTACTTGTAGAACCAGCGACGGCCATCGTAATCGGCTTCCCAGCCGTCTGGAAGGCCTGACATGGATGGGTTCTATTTCGCTTCTCTTATTTGTGAGGAGAGGTCGGTATTATTGCGCCGCGATGGTGGGCATGATTACTCGGGGGGCGAGACTTCGACTCGACTCGACTCGATTTGTCCTTGAACAACGAGGCTCTGGAAGATCCGATGTGACTGGGGGCTGGTCAAGGGCGAGCTTCAGCTGAACTACGCAGCGACCAACCATTGGATGTAAATGACCTCAGGCAGCGATGGCTGTTGGGAGCACAAATGAGGCGCGACAGGAACAATTCACAACAGTATATTCCACGATCAGCCAGCAATAAAGTGAGAAAAGGACACTACTAATTAAAATATATATGAATCCTTCAGGCTTAAGCTTTCATCCCTTGTATACGGCCTAACTTGAAAGTTGGTTTCAACTACAAAGGCCTGAACCGTCGATGCGCGGGAGCTGAACTTGGATCTCTCCACTTTAGCCGACAAGCTATCGAATCGCCCTGTAACTATTGGACGTAGACGTTGTAAGGCGGACTTAAAGGACCCTTTAATTACGCTAAGAGCTCTAATTACCACCATGGTTTTGGTTCCCTTGGACTAGGGTGGTCAGCCTTGATTGAGGGGTTCGAATCGTCCGACTTGTCACGGAAGGATTTTTAGCATGATGATCCAAATGAAAGCTATCAAATATGCATTGGATACCCGTAGAAGCATGGCTTACAAAAAGATCAGAGTTCGCATCGGCAAGAATGAACTATCAAGTCAAATGTAACTAGATCTTATACTTTGGGTATTACATCATTGCCGTTACCCCAGGATTATCCCTGTATCGTCCCGTAGATGGGGGCCATCATGACAATTCCATTCCATGACGCGCTTTACTTTGCTTTTGTCATGATTACCCCCTGTCAAGACATTTTGTTCTGCACTGTCATATCAATGCTGTGATCTATGAATTAAGAATAAAAAATTGTCTAATATTTCCTCGCTCTCTATGGTCTACTGAGTCGATCTGTTCAACTAACGTATTGTGTATATTGCTGCAATCTATGCACAAGCAAAAAAGAAAAGAGAAAGATTATGCACCGCTCCAGATGTGCTAATCTGAATGTCTATATGCTATGTAAAGTTTTGTTTTCATAAGTATCATAAGAAACCCCGCTTAGACAATATTGCCGGGAGTTTTGCTGCTCTTAGAACCAGTTCTCACTCGGTTGAATGCGTGTCGTCGGCTTTCTGTCGAAGTACGGCGATCCACGCCGGAAGAGCTGGCCATCGATCGTCGTTCTGCTTCCTCTTCAGCTCGGATACCACGTTCCTTTTCCCGGATGGATGCTAGGCGGTGCGCTTGGACATTGTCTCGTCGGTTCTCAAAGACGTCCTGGAAATCCAAGTTCTGGTCCATAGCACGCATGCGTTCAGCTCCTCCTCGACGACTGTAGTTTGAAGGAACATGGCTCAGAGGAGGACCCTCAGAGTGAAGGGGCCTATCGTGGGCCATGGGCTTGTCATGAAGATCGACACCACCGTGGCCATTGCCATGGTCAGGCTCCTTGCCATATGGAGGAGGCTGCATACCAGCCCAGTACATGGGGTGCTCGCGGCTGCCACCGGGCTCGATACGGAAGGGGGACTGGATGCCAACGTTGACCATCTGAGTCATCAATTCAGTCACAAACTTGTTGTGACGGTTGAGACGCAACAGTTCGTTTTGGAAGTTAGTCTTATGGAAGAAGATCATGTTCATCATGCAAGATCGAACGTCATCAACCTTGACCATCTCAGTAATGATACGAGGCGCATAGTCACGCTTGTTGGCGAGACAGAACTCGGTCATTCGCTCCTTGAGATCATCAATCATGGCTTGGGATGTACCAAAACGCATCACAAGAGGAATGACATCCGCAAGACCGTTTGATCGTCGTTGGTTAAGAATGAAGAGACCGTTAAGCAGCGAGTTGGGAGCCTGCACGATGTGACCCTGCATCTTCTTAAACTCGGTGTAAAGGAGAGAAATCTCAGTCACGTAGAAGTCGTCACCCATCATGTTGTCACCGGTAGATCCGTAGACAGTGACACGGTCACCAACGTCAAAGGGATGCTTGACGAAGACGAAGATGATGGACTGGAGGAACTCCTGAGCGGTGGCTTGAAGAACCCAGGCCAGACCCAGAACAACAGTACCCGCAGAACCAAGAGCAGCAGCAGCAGAACCGGAAAGAATTGAGATGAAGACGATGATAGTAATGACAATGATGATGAAAACAAAGACCTTGTCGAGTTTCTTAATCACCGAGTCAAGATCCTTGAGTGAAGCAGCAATGGCCTTCTTTTCGAGGTGAATTTCATTGCACACAGCTTCGAATTCGTCAATAGAGATGTCGCCGTTCATATCCTTGTCAAACATCATGAAAGCAATTTCGGCCTCCTCCTCGCTGCCAAAGATTCGTTCCATATCCTCTTGGTAAACCAGATCGGCACCCTCCTTGACGGCGCAGCGGTAGATGAGACGGGCCAGGGTATGTGCTGATTGAGTGGTTCGGAGAAGTTCGTTGACCACTCGGCGAGGGTGGTTGCTGTCGATCTTGCGACCGATCAAATCGTTTCCGACACGACCAGCGATATATCCGACCTTGTCGAAGATCTGACGAGCATTATCCTGGAGTGTCTGCATGGGAGTCTGCGCGCCACTAGCGGAGCCACTGCCGCGCTGGAAGAAGTAATCGGTCTTTTCGTTGTGAGCCTTCGCGTGCTCGTAAAGGTGAACGAGCTGGCCAACATCCGCTTTGTTGTTGTCGATTCGAGTCGCATAGGTTCGCTGATGGAAGGTGAAAGCGATCCATTGGATAAGGATCTTTTCGACAAAGTTGAGAGTTGCCAATGTGAACAAGGCAATGATGACCTTGTTCATAATGCTGACCCAGTGTGGCTTCTGGTCTCGGAAGTTGTGGTTCATCATAGTCGGCTCGAAGGAAATAAGAATGGCGAGGAACCAGAGAAAAACGGCTGTGTGCAGGTCAAGCTGGTATCCAATGTCTTTCCACTTGCTGGCATTAGTAGATCCGAAGAGCTTAGCAACAAGCTTGAAAGTTGGAGGCAAAAGACTGCTGATCATGCGAGAAACCCAGAGCACTCCCCAGACGATCTCCAGCCAGATACCGAACCACATGAGATCGACACCATTGACGTCTCGTCGTTTGCCATCACTCTTGACAGCGAATCTACCGAGCAAGACAGGAATGAGAAGTAGAGCAGCTCCGGGAACCAAGTACATGCAATATCGGACAAATCGAGGAAACTTTCGGAGGAACATCCAAAACTTGAGTAGCGTAGCATCGGCATCTGGCTGCTTCTCCTTGTGGAAAGTCTCTGAGGGAATGGGTGCGTTGAAGGCATCTTCAGGCTCAAAATTGTGAGCTCGCTGCTGCTTTCTCATATGACTGGCATCATCACGAGCTTCTGCAGAAACAGCACGCTCAATTCGCAAAAGCTCGATGTTGTCATCTAGCCGACTAGCATCAGCGCGCTGGCTAATGGGTGATCGGATTGAAGTCGAGTCATTGGTGATGACAGGAGCTTGTAGAGTAGGAAATGTGTCGAGTGCAGCTGGAGGGGCCGAATTTCTCTTTTCGGCAGCTGGTTGAGATGAAGTTGTTGGTGCCGGCTCTGATTGTTGCGCACTGAATTGTGAAGGGTTTCTTGAGGGAGGTGGTTGTCTGAGATTGAAGTCCTTCAACTCCTTCTCCTCGAAGAAGCCGTTTGGGGGCGGATCTGAACTCATGATGGCCCCTGTTGGTGATGTTCACAACACGAGGGCTCTATCTGGACGATCAGACAAGGTAGAGAGATAGGAGAGATTGTTAATGTCCAGCAAAGATTGTTTTAAAAAAGGAAGCTTTGTTCAGCTTGTGGTGGAGAGCAAGTGGTAAATACCCACACTGCCAGTCGGTCTGATGTGATAATAAAACGAGGGACAAGACAATTAAGAAACAGGAATAGTAAGGAAGTGGATCGATCAGACGATGATCCTGGATGGCATCGATCTCGCAGATAGACGGGGTTTTCTCGTTTGGTGAGGCGACGCGTGGGTGTTGGGATACACGCAAGATGAAATTTACTTGGTGTTTTTAGGTTGAGATGTTATGATGTCGTCACCCAGACCCAACCTTTGCTTTCTCTCTCGCTTAGGGGAAAAAAAAGGAGAGATGAAATGTTAACAAAGGTAGAAAAAGGAAAAGGAAAAAGGGTAAAGAATAAAGTAGCAGAGGAATCTGGGGGAACTGTTAGAAACCCTGCGGGTGACGGGGATGCTGTTGAGCTTTTAAGAGATCGGCCAGTAATCCAGCGGATTCAGATGAGAAGCCCATGGAGCAATGGAGCAACAAACTGGAGACATGCAATGTACAGAAAGCCAAGAAAGAGGAAGATATGGGTCACGGTTCAGATAGCCTTGCTTGGCTGGG
Organism: Fusarium cf. aywerte; assembly: GCA_011034095.1. Classification (NCBI taxonomy): domain Eukaryota; kingdom Fungi; phylum Ascomycota; class Sordariomycetes; order Hypocreales; family Nectriaceae; genus Fusarium; species Fusarium cf. aywerte. The sequence goes on along the minus strand of WETZ01000010.1, from coordinate 869,643 downwards.
TCAGGGAGTGCAAGCAAGAATGAAGAGAAAGAACTTGGGGATGGGATGGGATGTCAATGGGAAGCGGAATTAACTGTCCACTGTTCTTCATGCTATATCTTTCTTTGCCTGGCCTCTATTAATTTTCTTTGAGATTCTCTCATCATACATTTTTATTCTTTTTTTCTTCTTTAATATTTGCCTGCCATTAAAGTTATTAAAAATTCCCACACCTCCATTACACCATTACACCAGCAATAGGATGAATACAGTTCTACAGTGATAAGGTCGGGCGTGGTTAGCAAGTGGAGCCGCCGAAGTCAGGGTCATGGCTCAGTGACCGGCCGCCAAATGTCGAGTAATGAAGGCCCCGAAGCCCCGTATTACCGGGAGAGGTGCGCCACTGGCGGTCACTGTCATGGTGGGTGTGGGATTACTAGGGACTGGACTCTACAGTGGATGGTGTCACCATGGAACACCCAAATGGGAAAGCCCGAGGATGCCGCCGATAGTTATGGATGGGAATAGGAAAAAAGCACGCCCCAAGCAAAGCCAAGCCAAATCAAGGGCACTGTCACCCCCAAAAAGAGAAGAAAATGATGGGATCTAATTCATTCACTTAACTCGTTTTGATTCATCACAGTCCAGCGTTTACCTCGGTTGGGTTCTTTTGCTGTGAAAGAGTTACACATTTGGATAATGCAATGTAGATCATGACTCCGTTGTCACCACCAAGAAAAGCAACCAAAAATGCAAAAATCAGGGACAGGATGGAAATACTTCACATCTGCAGGTAAATGGTCGATCTGACGCACCACTCTCGCTAACCCGAGACACCAAACGGGCGCATTGGAGGCTTCAGGGGTTTAAACCCAGCTAGTTAACTACTGTAGCTAAAAAACATTTGAATGGAATCCATGGATCGCAGGGAATAAGAGAAAGCTGACGTCACAGCCAAGAAAACCACCGAGATGCACTCATATCCACTTGAATTGAGGCAATCTGTTGTTCTTACTCTATTAATTATGGTTAAGTTTATTTGTTAATTGATTATTGATTCGATCATGGAATCTTGATCCAGCCTTGCCCATCTCACCCTCGTATTTCTGCGCGCAATGCAAAGGTGGCAGCCATCATGACGACGATCATTCTATGATGGATGTGTTGCTCTTCTGGTGGCGGGAAAAAAAAGAAAACCCTCTACAAAATAGTTTTCTTTTTTTTTTACTCCGTTGTTTCCCGTTGAGAGAAATTCTTGTCGAGCTTCGATTGGAAGCTTTCTCAATTCGTGCAACAGACCATACATTCATCCCCTGCATTCCAACCACACCCAACATATTTGATGGTGTCGACGCCAGGCACCATCCCGTCCTTTCTTCATCAGTTTGTACAGTAGTTTCTTGGCTTGCAGCGTGGGGGCACCGACGAACAACCATTACAGTGGCACAAAGGGCTTCAGTTTCAGCGCAAAAGAGCCTCACTGAACTAAATCATGAAACCACGTCCAGCAGAAGAAACCCATCAAAGACCCCTAAAAATGTCACCTAAAATCCTTTGCCCAGACTGTAGACGAATCATGCTACCTCCGCTTTGCTGAAATACAGGGTACAAGCTGGATCAGCCAAGATATTTTATATGGAAATCTCAATGAGAAATTCACTTACATCCGCGGATCTGGTAAACCGTAGAGCATCCTCACATAGAAAACAGAGACATTCTCAAATCGTGAATCAGAGTGATCAAAGCTCAAGCTCAGGGGGTTTTGTGCTGGGACCAATCCCAGCTCATCGGAACTTCAATGGAACTTTCTCTACCTCTGCAAACGCCCGCAACGCAGGTTTTAAGACATTGACACCCTCCCTACTCCTTGTCCCACCGCACGTACGCACGCACGCGCCCACATGTCGATAAGGACGATGCTGAGATTGAGATATCTAGCACTGGCCAGCATACTAAGCAAGGGTGAGCATTGTCTTAATTTAGGACGGCCTGCGAGGTGGCCTAGATAGTTAACAAGGAAGGATGCAAGATAAGGATGTTCCCTATCTTGCGAATATATGGTTGCACATGCACTTTCACTTTCATTGCCCTCACAGTTCTGCCCGTTCGAACGTCGTCTGCATATAGATCATTCATGTATTGTATTTGCACTCTGATTCTATTCAAGCTTGCAGCAGAACTCTTGAGATAAATACCTACCTACCTAGGTACAGCCTACTACCTACTGATGTCTACTTGTGATCGTCGATATCACCTTCCGTGTTATAACCTCTCTGGCTTGTGAAATAATCACACGCAGTTGGACAATAGATAACTAGCTGTTATAGGAAAGACCACAGAAGCACTGTTGACCTCTTACTCTCATGTTGCAGATGAGGCTGAAGGAGCAGGTTGTTACCTTCTGTCAAAACTAGTTGAATATTAAAGCTTCAAGCTTTAGTTAACCTTTATAAGAAAAATACAGTTTTATGTTAACAACACTGCGTAAGCCTGAGGTTTGTCCATCGTAATTTGTATCCTATTTATTGCTGAATTTCGCCAGTCTGAGAAGGTTGCTGTTGTCGCATGAAAGTCTTCATCAGTAAACCTAAAATGCAAGAGGCGCAGGTAATAGGCATCTACACCTAGCGAATAAACCCTCCTCCCAACTCTCGTTTGCGAAGCCTATGCCAAAAGTTGAACTCTAACAAATCTTTCTTTTCACAATGCTCGGGCTCCCTCTTCGGTGATCTACCTATAAATTCTTTCCTTCTTTACTATCTTACCGGCTTTTTTCCTTCTTCAAACCATGGAAAAAGCAACCATCTTTGTACGGACCTTTACTTGAACTCTTTCAAACCCATCAGCTCGCAATAGCAGAGCCTTACCCTCAATACTCATTCTACGATTGTCACCCAAATCTGCAAAATGAGTTCATGGTATTGTACGAACCCAGACACCCTGTCTGAGCTCTCAGATGATTATGAGTGTCCAAATGTTGACGACTCAGAATATCCCATCTCTTACGAAAGTGGAGGATTCCACCCGGTTCACCTTGGCGAATTTTACGACAATGATCGATATCATATAGTGCACAAGATTGGTGCTGGAAATATTGCGACGGTATGGCTTGCTCGCGACTCTGTACTCTCAGCTTGGGTAGCCCTCAAGATTATAAGAGCGGACGAGTCCTTGGGTGTCCAGGAAGGTATATTCCGATGCCACGACATCTTTTACCAGCACAAAGACCCCCGATTTATCACCCACACACGCTATTTCCACATCCATGGTCCTAATGGCCGTCATCTATGTTTAGTTCCTCCTTTCTGTGGTCCGAGTTTGGCTACTCTATCAGACTTATGGCACAGCAGAATACAACCACGATGGGCTCGAGCACTGGCTTTCCAAGCAGCAGAGGTTCTTAGAGATTTTCACTCCCTCGGTCTCTGCCACGGGAACATCAGACCGAATAACCTTCTTTTACGTATAAAGAACCTTGATCATCTTGATGACAATGGCATTTACCATCTTTTCGGCCAGCCAAAGATAGATCAGGTGAAAACGGAAACCGGAAGAATCCCAGGCCCCGAGGTTCCCCGTTACATTGTTGGTTTCCTTGACTTCATGTCAAGCAGTGAAGACATCCTAAAGAACGAAGTTTGTCTTATCGGATTGGAAGACGCATTTCATGTCTCCTCACCACCCGAGGTGGTCAATCAACTTCCTCAGTTCCTTGCTCCTGAAGTAGCCATTGGGAAACGAGCTACTCAAGCAAATGACGTTTGGGCATTAGGTTTGGCAATCTTGAACCTACGAGCAGGCTTCATACCATTCATGGAAGGGGATATCGGTGGTCCGGTAGACTTGGTTACTACTGTTATTAAATACTTTGGTAACCTACCGGCATCTTGGACAGAGCCACTATATCATTTCTATCTCGGCTGTGCGACGTTGGACAAAAAGAACGGCGTACGCAGGGTGACATGCGACGAGACTCTCTCACTGAAGCAATGGATCAGCAACATTTGGGATGAGCCGGTCGATCTGAACGAGAGCACAAGCACTCCAGCAGAGCCATTCATTATCCGTGATGAAGATGGGACACATCCCCGAAGCTACGGCAGCTACCTACCAGGAAATTGGGGTGAAGAGGCTGAGAGGTTGTTGTCACTTTTGCCAAGGATCTCATCACGGGAAGTCGACTTGCTTCATGACATGCTAACCAAAATATTTGTGTATGAACCCGAGGATCGCATGAGCGTAAAAGATGTCTTGAACCATCCCTGGTTCCAGATGGATGGGCAGGAGGTTTAGCACGGAGAAAAGGGTATGTTTTCGAGTCAAACACGCAACTATTCTGTGGCGAGTAGGTAACGATAGATTACCGTGAGAATTGCCAATACGGACTTCCTCAAGATCTATCAGCCTATTCGAGATCGAAGTACCTCGCAAGGTCCTTTTCAATATAGTGCAAAATAAGCTACGTAAAGACGTGTTTGACGAACGTAAAGTTGAAAGAGACGGTCCTCACATTGACCAATGCTGGATTACCTTTTCGTAAATATTCCATTCACATACTTGTTGGCTGGCTTACTTAGTTAACCCCCTCCCGGTTGTTTATGGGTTTTTATGCGGATACTAGGTTTCCATACCCGGAGGCTTAATCTCGACACGGAGGTTACATTGCTCCATTCTATATATCACAACTCACTTACCGACTATCTCGAAGCGAGCTAATCCTTCCTATCGGACCACGATCGCTCCAGTACGCGTCTTGTATGAGTTCGGTGGAGATTTTCTATGCATAATGCTAACCATTGTTTGCATAGATCACATACAGACCTGTCAGTCCATTATCGTGCCGATTCCTGCGTCCCCGTCCTGGAAGCATTAAGAAAACTCAGCTCATGAGCAGAAGAGCCAGTTATTGAGTAGGTTTATGCAACTTAGACTAGTTTTGTCAGCTCTTATTTTTCTATTCCTTAAAGCTTAGAGGTCCAACCTTTCTACCCCCTATCAAAAAACCCATGAACCCATTACGAATCTTCCGAAACCGCACAGACGCGTGTACACCTTGAGGCATCCGATTTTAACTCCAATCATGCTTATTTTTAACCCTGACTTTTATTATTACATTCTCCACTTGACCTTTGTTAGACTGATACGGCGTCCGTATTTCCGTGACACGCCATAGCTGTTGATACTTGCCTTATCAGCAGCTTCACGCCTTTCCACTGTCATATCAAAGTTGCGATGATTGCGGGTGGTGCCGCGCCAGTTTGCGGATTAATTTATTGTCCAGAGATGTGTCTATTCTTAGCTTCTCTCCACCTCTAATCAAACTAACTACCTACCACCTAAGCAAGCTTAATGCTCCAGTCTTCACCGATTTTGGCTCCAACTCGGCCCACAACCGCAAAGGCAGCACGGCTACCCTTGGCTGCGTGGTATTGAATTTTGACGGTCCATGTTCGTCCCTCAGACTCAACCTGGGCCTCCATCTGGTCCCAAGTCTTTGGAGCGCCGACAATGATGATTTTGTCGACGTGGACACTTTCCATGTCCTTGAGCCATGAGCCAGCCTTGATCGACTTGGTGTCACGTCCCTCGGCGTCAATAGAAGTCAATGTGTTACCACTAAGGGTGAACTTGCGGTGGATGTATTGACCTTGCTCGTAATCGAAAGAGTCACCGTCATCAACATAAAGCTCACCTTGTGCGGCACCAGCCTTGGAGGCTGAGACAACAAGTGTGTAGTCGTCGAATCGCATAAGAGCACTTGATCGTCGAGGAATATCACGACGAGGGATGATGTGTCCACCTCGGAGTAGAACAGGGATCTTCTCAAGCGGCGCGCTCACTGTAAGGTACTTGCCCTTGTTTGTCTTCTGAACATCATAGGTAAAGTAGTCGTAGTAGACCTCATCATCGGGGATCCAGATGTCAACAGACTCCTTGCCCTGTTCCGTGACTGGCTTCACCAGAAGACCGGTTGAACCAACGAAGAACTGGTCCTCAAGAGCAAAGCCAGCTTCCTCAGAAGGATGCGTCCAGAACATAGGTCGGATAATGGGGCTTCCATCTTGCGCCGCAGTGTGGAACGCAGTGTACCAAGCAGGCAGAAGAGTGTATCGGAGTCTGATAGCGGCGGTCGAAATTTGGGTGTAAGGTTCACCCAAGAGATAAGGCTCACGTCGTCGGGCGTCAAGATGAGCGTGAGCTCGGAAGAAGGGGTACCACACGCCAGTCTGGTACCAGCGGACAAGGAGGTCTTTCTCGGGGTTACCAAAGAAACCTCCAACGTCAGCGCCAGCGAAGGGGAAACCAGAGATACCCTGGTTCAAGGTCATGGGGATAGAAGCGGCCAAGTGCCCCCAATCAGCCTGGTTATCTCCTGTCCACATAGCGCCAAGCTTCTGCGAGCCAGCGTAAAAGGCTCGTGTGAGGATGAAAGGTCGTCGAAGCTCTCCCTTCTCACGGCGAAGAAGAGCCTGGAAGGTGGCGTTCTGGAATGTCAGGCCGTTCAGGTTGTGGACATCACGGTGCTCCCATCCGCCGTGGTGGATGTTGTCCTTGGGCATGGTCACCTCGGGTCCGTTGAAAACTGAGGGCTCGCTCATGTCGTTCCACATCCAGGTGTTGCTCATGGTACCCTTGAACTTGTCGAACTTAAGCATGGTCTTCCACCATTCGATTGCCTTGGGGTTGAAGCAATCGATCCAGTTAGAGGCTCCAGGCCAGCACCATCCTTCGTATGGCTTTTGCTCCTTGTTATGGACAGCAAGGTCCTGAGCAAGCATTTCCTCAGAAGCAGGGTAGTTATCGGTCTTCTTAATATGAGGATCAAGAAGGACAACAAGCTGACGGCCATGGGCATCCAGATGCTCACCCATGGGGATAGGATCAGGGAACGAATGGGGCTCCCAGGTGAAGTACTTGCGGTCATCAGTGTACTCGAGATCCAGCCAAATGACATCGTATGGAATCTTGTGCTTGTCCATGTTACGATCGACGTTCCTGACATCGTCGCTGGAGATGTAGTTCCATCGGCATTGGTGGTAACCAATAGCAAACTCTTGAGGCATAGCAGTGTAGCCAGTCAACTCTCCGTAGGTCTTGGTGAGATCAGAAGGAGTAGGACCAAGGAGGACGAAAACATCGAGGAGACCACTTTCAGAAATCCAGTGGGTATGAGTGCTTGTCTTTCCACCAGAACCAAGGCTCAGCGGGTTTGCGTGGCTCTTATCCTTGGTAATGTCGACCCAGGTCTCGGCAACGTTGAGCCAAAAAACACCAACAGACGAACCCTTGCGATGAGCTTGCATGAAAGGGATAGCGCCGTAGAGCGTCATCGGGCTGTCGAGGATGTATTCGAACACATCGGCGTTGTACATACGGTAAGGCTCAGCGTAGTTGCCGTCTCCACCACGAGTTTGCTTAAGTGATAGGGGACCAGTGTGCTCAGGGATACCAAAGACATGTTCGTATCCATGGAAAGTAATGTCCATGGCCACACTTTCAGGTCCACGGGGCTTAGAGTCGGTGTTACCACCAAAGGATTCATCCCACCATGTGCTCTCGTCCTCAGCAGCTTCCTCACCCTCCTTGTTCTCGATCTTAGGCCGCCAATGCTCCATGTTTAGCCAACCGCGGTCGTTGAACTTGACATGTGAGTTGCCATCGCGTCGGAAGTCAATCTCAAAAGGAGAGAACTTGATGACAGCCTCCTGCTTGCCATCAGGTCCGTACTGAATGTTGATTTGGGACTTGTCTTGATGCGCCAGCTTGGCTTCGTTGTCGAGATCCAGACCAGCAACAAGAACCCACTTGTCAGCCTCGTTGTATCGTTCCTTTCGGACAGGACTGTCATCTCGCAACACAACGTCCTTGTTTCGTCGCTTTTCCTCGTCCATCGTAACTCGGGCGGCACCAGATTTAAGGAAGGAGACTGTAAGGGGAAGACGAACAGTATCTCCATTAGCATTGATGGTCTTTACGACCATGGCCTCCAGCTTTCCATCCTCAAAAGTTGTCGAATCGGCCAAGATCTCGTAAGGTGCCTTCCAGCTTGAGCCTCGGGCAATGGCGTTGTCTGCATAGGCGCGGTTTCGTTTGCAGAAGCCGGATTGGTTACACTTCTTGAAGTCGTTCTCCTTGACAGCAGCTAGAGCGATTGTTAGCCGAGAAATAGTCGGTTTCTACTCTCAAAGCTTACCAGCTGACTGCAGAAGGCAGACCAAAGTGCCTAGTAGCAGCAATAGCGCCGTCCAGCGAAAGGACGACGCCATATTTGACCTCATGATGTTTAGACGGTCAAGAACCAGACCGCGATTAGGGTTCGAACAAAGGAATTGAGAATGTCGTGAGTATGTCAAACAAACATCCACAGAATAGATATAGTCTCCTGGCCTATATCCACCGTGAAATCCCCTGGCTAGCAGAAGTGATAGTTGTTTTATGGTTTGTGCTGGGGATAACCTCAGCTTTGATGATGTCGAAGTCAAGCTGTCCCTTAGCTCCCCCTGTGAAACTCCAATCCGAATTGGGACTGGTGTGAGACGCAGGGGAGCGGGTACCAAGATGGCGGGGCAAGCTTCGGTAGAAGACTAGACCTGATAATGAACCAACTTCTTCTGTCGTTGCATTCTGTAGCTCGTTTTCTGCCATTGAGTTTGGATATTGAGTGCACTGTACACTGCTGATCTGAAGCTTCTGGAGTATCGCTGCCCATTGTTGACGTCTTTTGTGCTCTGTGAGTATTAATTCCATCATCTCTTTTGCGATTGATCTGATTGAAAATTGACTGAACCTTATTATTTTTCTAGTATATGAAAACTAATCTTCTGATTTGTCCCTGCTCCTTTCTTCAAGATATCCCTTCAGAAGCTCTCTTTACAAGTGTCAACATCAACCAATTATCAGTCACGTGTCCGTGTGAATTCCCCAGATCTCGCACCTACCAAGACCCCTCAACGCCAGCTCATCATGGCTGAAGAGCCCCGCCAGCGAAAAGACCCCGCCGTGAGCGGCAACGAGAATAGCAAGCAGCAGAGACGGAGAACTGCGGAAAATCTTGCCCCGCCATTTTTTGCTCTGCTCTTCGCCCTCCTCGCCCTTTATATCCTCTTTTCACCGCCTTCTTCAAGCCTTTCCCCTCCAGTCCCCGTCTGCCCTTCTATCTCTACTTCCTCCTCTGTTTCTTCATCTCAAGTCATACCAGACAAGAACATCGCCAAAATGTCCTCCTCCGAGCAGACGTAAGCTACCCCGCCATAGAGCTATCACCCATCAGGGTTGATGCCCCTCCATCTTGATTTCATGCTAACATTGCCATAGCTTCATCGCCATCAAGCCCGACGGTGTCCAGGTAAACAGATCTTACTGTTGATATAATCGATTCGAAAAGTACTAACACGGTCTACAGCGTGGACTCGTTGGCCCCATCATCTCTCGTTTCGAGAACCGAGGGTAAGCACTTACATACATATCAACGTCACCACAGGAATTAACTTTGGGATAGCTTCAAGCTTGTTGCCATCAAGCTCATGACCCCCGGCAAGGAGCACCTCGAGAAGCACTGTTCGTCACCGAAATCATCTATCTGGAGCATCAATTGATTCTAACACATTCACAGACGCTGACCTCGCTGGCAAGCCTTTCTTCCCTGGTCTGATTGAGTACATGAACTCTGGCCCCATCTGCGCCATGGTCTGGGAGGGCCGTGACGCCGTCAAGACTGGCCGATGTATGTTTGACCGACTCAATGATTATACAATTGCTAACCACGCTTCCAGCCATCCTCGGTGCCACCAACCCCCTTGCCTCTTCTCCCGGTACCATCCGTGGTGACTTCGCCATCGACGTCGGCCGCAACGTCTGCCACGGTTCCGACTCCGTCGAGAACGCCCAGAAGGAGATTGCTCTCTGGTTCAAGGAGGGTGAGGTCGTCTCTTGGAAGTCCGCCCAGTTCAACTGGGTCTACGAGAAGGCTTAAATTGTCAACGATATGACACCCTAAATGACGGAATGGAAAAAGCACATATAAGTGGGATGACTTCATCTCTGAGGGTATAACAAAATCAAGACAAAATCTTCTCAAAACTTTGTTGTTTTCGTTGTTATGGGTGACTAAGGCTTGCGTGTGAATACCCCTTTGGCTCTCATGAGCACTCCAGCAAACCATGGCGTAGCCCAGACACTACCAATAATTCGGACTGGCAGTAGAGCTTTGGTTATAGCATACGCCAGAGCAACCTCCACTAGGACCTTGTATCGCCCATCACCGTTATGCCAGCGCTCAACTGCATTCTCAGATTTAGAGTCTGGGTATGTTGTGGTTGTACTCGATGTTGTTTCGACTTCTTCGTTTTGACCGAAACCAAACCAGCCCTTGCGCTTGAAGTATCTTTCGAATCGACCAACTCCATCTTCGACATAGCTTCCAAAGTGACCTGTTACGTAGTCAACAGGAACGTAATTTGTATAATGAAAGAGTCCGAATAGTCCCAGAACAGGCACGATAGCTGTAATTTCGTGTAGGATAAGAAAAGAGACGATATGCGAGACTGGTGCATTGCGTAAACCGCTGGTGTATTTTTGTAAACGGCGTGGGAGCTTGGAGGTGATGCGGTCGATGCGGGAAGCTTGAGTTGATTGGGCGCGGACATTTGTAATTAGTCGTTGAGGAGCGCGAGCCTTGAGGCTGGGACGCCAATTGAAGGCTAATATATTGCGGCGCATATCGAGACTGGGTTGATCAAGCTTCAAAGTGGTAGTGCAATATCAAAAGGGTGGAAATGGAGAGGTCATTATTGATATTCTGCCGAACCTAGGTGGAGCTGCTGACAGATCGCTATGACTGCGTTTCCAAATGCTGCAGCTTCAGGGTAGCCAGCTCGAGAGTTCAAAATCCTTCTATGCTGAGTATGCTGGTGGTACATATCATTTAAATCATATTCTGGTTCTATAGTGGCATTTCTATTTCGTCCATCTGTTATCTCTCGTTTGTTAAACTCCGAGATTGGATCACAATGCGTTCTGCTGGTGAACACTCAAGGTGTCAAGACAGGTGTTTTACAAATGTGCATGGAGTAGTCAATGATCAAAACTAAGAACACCGCACATGCTGCTCAGAATGCCCTTTAGAAGGCTACTCAAACACTGGCGGCACTTGTATTCGATAAAGCTTTCATTTCTCTAGGAATATGGTACTGGATCACCAACCGAATTTGCAGGCAAGGCCGTTATTATCTATCTGACTTGACGATAAACGATTTCCGGCCACTCTCTCTACCTATATCAAAAGTATGGCATTTCCAGATACCCAGTCTTATAAATTGCTTTGTCTGATAGGACCTCAGAGGTTGCGCTCACCACGGAGTAGGAGCAAGTTGATTACCAGACCAAAGAGTGAAGGCATCGTGGTTCATACGAGAATCATGGTACTGCAGTCCTTCCTTCCTTACTGTCAATCCTTTGACGTCGCTTGATTCTCAACAGTTCCAAAACGATTCGAGTTGAGATGCCTGGTCGTAAGCTATGTTGATTTGGGCAAGTGATGGAGTCATCTTCATCTCTGCTCCTGCCTCCTCATCTATCACTCGGCATGCGACGCACATGCTCCTTCCAAAGACACGGTTCAATTACCTCATCGATCCCCAACGAAACATCCAGAATGAAAGAGATGCAATGCAGAAGGAAGGTGCTTGGTAGCCTCCTTGGAAAGTGTTGAGACTTTGATAAAAGTTCTCCGTCGCCTCTCGTCTCCATCTTCTTCTCTCATCTCCTCTCACCACCAGCTCCATCTCTTCAGCTCCCACACATCTCCCATTCTACTACCAAATTCGAATCACTTCTGCTCTCAAGATCTTGCACATCCCTCAGCATTGCACCCTTGAATTCGCTACCTCACAAACATGATCTCTGTCAAGTTGGCGGCCCTCGGCGCCCTTCTGGCAACTGCCCAAGCCCAAATTCGTCATCCTAAGGAAGACCTCATCCTTGCTGATTGTGGCATTGGAGACAACAAAGCCCATACCAAATGGTCAACCTCTCGCCAGGTGAACTGGTACAAAGATATCAAGTGGCCCGACGATGCCTCCACATTCCCTGCTGCCCCTGACCTATCTGTTGAAGTTCCATATGCGGACGGAAAGTATCCCTGGAATCCTAAGGGAACCACTGTCAAGTTCTCCAATGGTGTCGTTTGGACTGCCTACATCAATCCCGCCATTGCCGATGGCATGCCTGCCGGATCTGCCGTTACCACCAAAGAGGGTGGTCAAGAGCTCAATTGCTATGCCTACCGTGGCCGCCCTGTCAGTTCCGCTCTCAATAAGACAGTCAACAACGACGCAGTTTGCCTCTCTGTCTTTGTCTGCAACCGAGACAACAAAGCTCCTCCTCGTCCTAGCGACATGAGCTCTCCCACATCTACTGTGCAAACATCACCCGCTCCTCCTGCCACCACTTTCGCCTCGCAGCCTCCTGCAACACCCAGTTCTACTGGCGGAAGTGAGCCATCACCTCCTGTGGACCCTACTGCTGGGAAGCTGTTTGTCTCCGCTCTTGTCAGTCCTCGTTTCATCAACTGGCCCAATACCTGGCAAGCCTTTATCGAGAAATTCTCCTGGGACCGACAGACCGGTAAATGCGTCGGCCAACCAGTTAAAGGAGACGGATACACTATCACCATCGATTGCGCAGGTATCCAAATTGATTCGGATTCTCACCTGACTCTCCTCATGATCAAAGCTCTTTCCGACCTTGGCATGAACAGCACTTTGTTCAATCAGAATCCAGTCGTTCCAGGAAAGCGCAACTCTACTTCAGATCACTGGGTTGTCATGCCGGAAGCTTTCAGTCTCCAGGCTATTGACGTTTCTCACCAGAATGTCATCGGGTACCTCAGTTACAACACAACCTATGACAACTTCCTAAGCGGGCCATGCTCGTCTTGCGATACCAAACGATTCAACGATCAGTTCTTCAGCCCTATTCTGACTGCTATGAAGGGCACATACCCTCGCTACAACAGCTACAACGTTGAGGCTCAGTGCAGTCCTTGGATGGCATGCCTCTGAGGATATGGATGAAGGGTTCGTGTGGTATTGATTGTTCGGCGTGCGGTATGTTATATGTATTATGAAGGGTAATGTGGTTTATGGACCAACGGAGGATGTAATATTTTGGTGGACCATATGATATTACCTTTGCCTCAAACATGTATCTCCATGGTTCGCTTTACTCTCTGAAACGTCGGGTTATTTCATTCGTTAATTGATCGGCTTCCTGTACAGACATCTCCTAGCAATGATGGAACGAAATCAATTACTCAATTCAGATAATCGCCCCTCCATACGATATCATCTGTGACATGCTCCCTGCCTGAACACAATACCACAATACATTGAACATAGGTGTTGCCAGCAATTTGAAGCAATTGTCAGATGCTCAGCACCATCGCATATAGCAATTTATTGCTCCATTGCTCCATAGGATTATGGTATAAGTGAAGCATATGCGGAGGTCTTGGGGTTTGGTGGTTGACGAAGATGTGAGGATGAGTGCGCATAGTGATAAGTGTCTTAGCAGCATCTTCCTATAAGCATATGGCATGAGAATCAGCAAATGAATAAACTAAGTATGGTTCTAAAGACAATGTTGTAGTTTCTTGAATCTAAGCCACGGAATAAGGGAGTTGTGCTTCACCAAACGCCCCGACATTGTCCAACGTGGGAGTTTGGCCGTCTGGCCGTAAAATTAAACCTGTCTGCGAGACCGGATCTATCATTTCCTCAGCATTGACAGATTGTCTCGGTATCATAGTTTCGTTGCCCAAGCAAGCATCTTCACTACGCGTGGAATCTCGAAAGTCCTCTGGATGGTAGTGAAATATATGATGTGCCGACGGGTTTTCTGCCTATGCATCAGACCCATCCGTGTAGTAGTCAAACTGCTTCGGCACCGGTACGTCTTTTCCGCCTGGGGTATCTGGATCGACATCGACGCTCCTCTTGGCAACGCTTTCCGTAGCAACTGGTTGCTCTTGTTGGGTTGGTTGTGTTGTCTGTGCTGGCCCGGAAAGGATATGCCCTCTCAGCAGCTTTGTCATTTCCCTCGCCCACTCCCAAGGCCTCTCCTTTCCTCCAGGTAGACTGTTGAAGTACTCCCACCCCATCACGCCTCCAAACTTCCCATACCGCCCCCGCAACGTTGTGAGTACCATACTGAGAGGGTTAAACGGCACATAACCGTGTCCGTTCTCAGGATTAGTGACGAGCCCAATGACGATCTTCTCCGGTGGCCAGCCCTTTTGGATCATGATGTCGTACATTACGGGATTGCTGCAGTCTCCCCAGCCACAGTAGAATTGTGTATTGTACCAAGCGATATCGCGGCCGCGCATTACTTCCAAAGCTTCGTAGTCGAAACCACTGAGGTTCTTTGTGAAGTCGAGGAGTGACATGGCGACAGGCGCGAGAGTGATGATGAAAGTTGGACCAAAGTCGCTACGAAGGCGGTCGATCAACCGCACAATTCCTCCCAATGACATCTCCTCCTCAACATCCAAATCCAACCCGTCAAGCGCTCTTTCACGAATCATGTCTCTCACGGGACCGTAGAATCGATCAAACGTCTCCTGATCAGCATCCAGACGTGCGTAGCTACCCTTGCAAGCACCACCAAGCATGCCCATCACCTTGACGCCCGAAGCTTGCAGAACACGAAGTTCAGCCCACATAGTCTGGAAGATAGGATGAGACGGGTGATAATCGTTCAAAGTGATCTTCTCGGGGTCATCATTTATGTGGATGGCGGCGACAATGACGTGAGTGATGGCGATGCCTGGTTGTGTAATGAGGGGCAGAGGAGAGATGAGATTTCCTGAGGAGTCATGGTGGGTTTGATAGTATGTGACTAACCGGGGGAGAGGGTTTGCCGAGGGTGGAAGAGGAGGCATGGTGTGTGCTTTTCACAGTTGAGGTTGTTGATGAGGGAGGTTGAGCCGTGAAGCTCGGAGCTTGTGGTTGTTGAAGCTGTAAGCTTTGGTGGAGCTACAGATGCCTAAGCTTGAGCAGCTGTGCAGCCACTAAATTTGACAGCTGCAAGACACTGAGGCTAAGGATGCATCATCCAAAAACACTCTTGGGCTTTTAATTACAACGACTATTTAACTAACTAACACTGGGTATCATTCTTTACAATATCAAAAGTTATGAGCTCGAGCCTGTTCCTTTTCCAAATCCTGGACTCTCACCTTTTTGCCCACACATCGTCCAGGATGCCAAATAGCAAATAGCATGACAGCCAGTGCAATAGGCGCGAATTCGAGACACGCAAAATAGATCTCGTTCGAGTACAAGTTCCCTCCAAGACCCTCGGAAGTTTCTGCAAGACGGAAGATTGTTCGCAGGTAAACCATAATGGTAGCCACTGAAAACGCGACGCAGAAGATACTGAGCTTCTTGCCGCGAGCGCTGACTTCCCTTCTAGCACGGAACAGAAACGTTGCCGTGAGGATGACAAAGACATTGATGGAGAAGACCTGATAGGCCAGACCTCCAAGAAGAATGTTGTTCGCAGTGGTAGGATCCTCACGGTCTGATTGTCTCACACCAATGAGAGCAGCACCTGTGACCTGAACAACCGTAGCAATAACATCAGACGTGATGAAGAACCAGAGGATAAACTTTGGCGGTGCAAGAGAATATCGTCGTCCAAGACGAGGGATCAGCGCTGAGAGGATCGTGTACACACCCGCAGCGAGGAAAACAGGCGCAGTGACGATGAAGAAGTAGTTGAGAATAAAGTACAACAGATGATACGGGTCTTTCTTTGCAGAGAGCGAACGAGCAATATATCCGACGATTTCGAAAAGAAGACCAACTGGGAAGACGATGAAGTACCAGCTGCGATATCGAATTGTCTGGAAGAGATGGATCACCATGAATAGAGCGAACCAAGCTGCTGCGAAGACGGCGAGGGAAAAAGCAGGCGTGTAGCCGTAGATGATGATGGGTGTATCCCACTGGCCGTTGGGGTTGGGAAAGTTGGGATCAACATAGCCATCAATAGGCGGACGACCTGACTTTATTAGTATATATCAAGTTGATGTTTATATCATTAACAAACCTCCTGAGCTGCTCATGTTGAAGATGGTGACAAGTCAAAGCTAAAACCTGATAATCACAAAAGTCTACAACGGTTAGAGTTGGATCTTTAAATCCTTCCCAGCCCATCCTAGACAAGCTCAGCCCTTTACTAGACAAGGACCGCGACTCAGTTCAATTTACCTTAGACTTAAGCTTCAATAGTTTATGTGTGGGAAAACCCCTGTTTTCCAGTGATATTCCCAAAGTCATGAATCATCACTTGCACAGACCTTACAAAATAGGCTGAACCACGTTCCTTTAGCTGCGCCAATTCTTCAAGGGTTCAACGGCTTTTAGATAATCGTATAGCTCGTATCGAAACAAAACTGTTCCTCCGACGATTTGGTTTCCATTTCCGGGCAGGCTTCGTTTTCTTTGACAGCATCATTTTGGATCTTTACATGGAAACTGAGTCTTTAGCACTGACGCTACTGGGATGGTTCAGTGCGCTTTGACCGCTGTCAGAAGTGCTTGGCATTGTGTCATTCATTCATTCATAGCAGCTGTCAAAGAATTAAGCGACCGTTGCCGAAAAGACGAATCATATTCACGTTTTGACGACGACGACGAGTTCAAGATTTGAAGATACTGAGCAATTCTATTGTGGGTTTCAAGACCCTCTTTCTATGAACCGAGATCCAAGCTTTACGCTGACCCTGTCTCTATACCATCTATGAACCCTTGATCAAATCATCGCCTACAACTTCCTCAAAGATACCCTTCCGAATCTTCTGTAACTCTGTCCTCGCTGTCTCCATCTCTTCCTCTTTCCGCTTCAACTCCTTAGACAGGTGATATCTCCTCTCCTTCGCCTGACTCAAACAGTTGTTCAACGCTGCTGTGCATCGGGCTACTTCTTGACGACCACCTGTGATATCGACCTTGCCCCATACCTCGCCCAAATTGGACGTGACCTCCATAGTGCGCGGGTTGGCCTCAGGAGGTAGCCTGATCACGTCTGAACCGAGCTGCACCAGTTGATCAACTGTAGTCTTGCTCTGTTGGACGAGGTCTCTGCCCTGATTCAGAGATCGGATGGAATTCATGTCTCCTGATTGAAGAGCTTTGTCTACTTGCTGAAGTCCAGCTGTCATTGTCGCTGTCGCTTGCTCAAGTAGATCCAGCGCTTTTTGGTGAAGTTCGAACGCTGTCTTTGCGTCGACATAAGCAGACAGTGCAGCGTCGCTTTGTCGTTCCTTTTTATCCTCCTCAGGGAAATCAGGTGTCGGCCCTGAAAAGATATCGTCGTAGATGTCGTCAAGTTGTTTCTGAAGATCAAGATAACCCTGCATGCTCTGGTCAAGCTCCCTCTTCTTCTGAAGTTCTTGTTCCAGTTTCGCTTTGATACTCGAGTTGTGCTCTGCTGCGTGATGTGCCTGTTGAAGTGTGTTGTGATAATTCTGTTCTTCCCTCTCAGCTTGACCAGTGAATGAGTTCTCTTTACCGCTAGCTTTGTAAAGAAATTTCATAACATGACCATCGCGGTACTTTTTATGTGACTCAAGATCAGCTAGGCGTTTGCGATCTAAACCGTCGAGTTCTCGGTTTGACTCTGCTAGTTGTGACTCAAGGTCTGAGACGATCTTTTGTTGCAGAGCAACATCATCGCGGATATGTTTTGTCTGCTCCAGCAGATTCAACAGTTCTGATGTTTTAGGGAAAGCTTCTCGTATTTGGTCCTTTATATTCGACATTTGAACGTGAGAATCGTTCTGGCCCTGGGAGCCGAATGCAGGTGGTGGGTTGTATTCCATAACTGATGTCATGTTGGAGAGAAATTGGAGTAGATGGATGAGTTATTCGGCAACTTTGAATCGCTATACCATGTGAAGAACTCGTCAGATGATACTCTGGGGAATCAGATGATGCCCAGCTAAAAGAGCATAGAACCAGTTGAACGTCGAATAGGCGTAATGGTAAAAGTGATCACTTGATGTAGAAAAAACGTTTCAACTAGAGGAACTTGGAGCAAGTTATAGGACATAAAAAGCAACTTCAATATGAACAGGAACAAAGTCCTAGATAAACTGCGGCGGCTACCGCGCAATAAGAAGTGAAATATGTAAAGTACAGAGTATCAGGCAAGAAAGGCAAAACATGAATGACATGAATCGAACATTGCAGAAGGATTCCCTATCACATTCACAGGCACACATAAAAACCTCAATAAAATTGGAGCAACATCGTCACTTTTTCCCATCTGAGGCAAGAGAAGGTTCAAGAGAACCACAAGTGATCGACATAGGCCTTCCAAGCTTGTAAGGCTGATGCTTGCTTGTCTTGTTTGGTTGGTAGCAAATGAGTCGAGAAGAATCAGAAAGAGGGGGGTGTGAAGGCGAACCGTTACACACGTTAGGTACCTATTAACTAACTGTTGGAGTTAGTAGCCCGTAAGCAGGTAAGATAGGTACTACCTATACGTCAGTCACCTCAGTGAGTTTAGTATGGAGGTTCCGTAATTTGCCGGCCCTTTGCCGCGAAAACGGAAGCTTCCCTGTTTGACCTAAGATAGGCCTAGCCTAGTCACTGTGCAGTACAGTACAGTACAGTACAGTACCAAGCTCCATCTCTAAATCGATCACTGACTGAATTAGAATTGAACCTCGCCAACGCCAATCATTTTCGTCCAAGGGAAATAAATGGCTTCATCGAGAGCCCGTTTGCCTCGCGTAGGCAAATTAGGCGCCTTGCTGCAGCCTTCGAGGCCCTCGATATGTCCTTTTTGCTCCATCACATCTGCCCGCCCACGAATACGGACCCGTCGCGATGCCCTCGCAAAACGCTTCGCCTCAACCTCTGCCAACCCGACGAATCCCCGTGCTGAGCTAGAACAGCACCTTCTCGACATACAAAAGCTTGCACCGTCGCTAGTCAACCTTTCAAGATTACAATTGGCACTTCAAGGTCTGCGACAAATACCAGGTCAAGAAGCTGTGAGGGTTGCAGTTTTGGGACTGGCACCTGGTGCTGGTGCGGGACAGAAAGCCAAAGATGTGCTGAGGATGATCTTGACCGATCCGCTACAGGATGAGCAGGAGTGGGAGCGCCAATTGAAAGATCACGATCCCAAGAACCCTCTGATTGTTCGAATCCGATCCACCGAGGAACAACGGGCCACTCTTACTGTCACCAAATCGAGTCTTCTTAGTGAGGTCAATGTCTCATCCGCTGAATGGAACCAGCTCAACTTGGAGCTGCTCTTCATGGAGACACAACTACCAGGATTTGCCAGAGACGAGCAAACTAGAGCTATCGAAGTGGAGGAATCTATTCTCGTTCCCAAGGTCGGCATCCCTTCAGCTGAGGATCGTGTAACACCAGTGACTACTCCAGTACACCGAGCGATTCTAGTAGGCGATGGCTTTAAAGGATCCGTCAATGTCACCGCGGTGCCAATTCCCGAAGGAGAGGAGTCTGTATTGAAAGTGGTTGATCTGGAAGGCATTCCTCGCATGCAGCTCGCTCCACCCTTTGAGTTGGTGGATGTTTCCACTGCTGACAAGGCCGTATCACTCTTCCGTACGAGTCCCAGTAACGCCATCGAGTACGAGCGACTTTGGTTCGACAGCGGTCTTCCTGCCTTGACGAAATGGCTTAAGTCGGGTGTTAGCTCTTCAGACGAGACCACAAAACCCGCAGTGCGAGAGTTGGTTGCTTCTCTACTGGACAACGTCCTAGTGAGATGCGAGCTTGAAAACCGTCGCGAAATCAAGCATATATACCAAGAGACCCCAGTTGACCAGGAAGAGCCCATATTCTCTCCTACCTTGAACCGGGCAGTAAGCGAATGGTCGCAAAAAGCACACGCGGAGCTACAAGACGAGCTTGATCTGGCTTTCACAGGTCGAAGATGGAGGAAACTGGGATGGTGGCAGCTTTTCTGGAGAGTGGACGATGTTGCCATGCTTACAAATGAGATGCTGAACCAAAGATTCCTGCCAACAGCAGAGCGAGAACTTGTCTATCTCGCTGGACAGATTGCCCAGGCTGCAAAGGCTGATCAGAAATACCCCCAACCTCACTCTGTTAGCGGTGCTAACCCTGAGTTAAAGCAACTTGGTTCAGGAGAGTTGGAACCTTTCGTGTCAGTGCACACTCGCCCAGCGCTACCCAAGTGGCCTGGCCATATCGCATTTACGCGGCGATACCTACAAAACGAGACTGTTCCTGCTCTGCAGGCTCTAGCTCAACGACTTGTGGTGCAATCTCTCGCCACTTCGGGTCTTACCACTTCCCTTGGAGCTCTGCTCTACATCTCTTCTTACTCTATCTTAGAAGCCGGCGCTGTAGCAGCATTGGGAGTAGTATGGAGCGCTAGTCGTCTACAGAAGAAGTGGGATGCCGCACGATCATTCTGGGAAGGTGAGGTCCGAGAGGAGGGACGTAAAGCACTGCGAGGTGTTGAAGAGAGCGTTGTTGCTGTCACCAATAGTGAGAAACCACAAGAGCGAGTGGTTGTTGACCAAAAGGGTGATGAGATCAACGAGGTTCGAGAACTTGTGGCTAAGGCTCAACAAGTTCTCCAACGGATGAAATAGACGGGGAACATGTACTATAAAAACGAAGTGAAAGCACCTGAGACGATATGATAGATGGTGACGAGATACCAGGCGTAACAGATACACGCCTCTCTTTTTTGTAATCTAGTCAACCTCAAAGAACACATTCTACCACGAGGTCATGCATTCCTCGCTGAACCTCAAGGCTAATGCAACATCACCCTCCACATCTAGACTGGTATCACACCTAAGCCTGTATTCTTTCTCCGATTCATTTTATGACCAAGAAAATAACCCTCCCCCTTCGTTTGAAGCTTTCATGAAAAATCCAAATAAGCCTGAACGCCAAAACATCGCAATTGTTCTCTATTATTCGTCCCGTGTTTATCGTCCTCCTCGACCGCCTGCGCGCGCTCGGCTGACGGTCGCGCGACCTCTGGCGAGACCAACACCACGGCCACGGACGTTGCGGCTGCGGAACATGGGCGCGTTGCGGAGCATGTCGGGGACGATGAAGAAGCGCACGTGGGAGCCGCGGATGTAGACCTGGTCGAGATGGGAGACCCGGCCGTCGCGGGCGGTGACGGTGATGTCCTTGAGCTGGACGTTCATGTTGTCCTCAGCTGTGTCATGTTAGCAAAGCCCAAGCATAGAACTTCTATAAAGAAGCAGATGGAAGGAAAAGCGTACCATCGAGGAGCTTGCCGCGGTAGGTCTGACCAGAGGTGATTTCGAGGGTAACGATGTGGCCCTGCAAAGCCAAGTTAGCTTTCACTGCTGTCGATTGCAAGATCTAATGAGGAAATACGAACCTGCGCTTCGTTCAGGAGCTTAATGGGAATACCGATTGTAGAAGTCATGATTGCGGGTGCGTGGGTATCGAGTTGTCGCGTGTAATTCGAGGCCGAGGCTGAGCTGGAGCTTGGTATATCTTGAAAATTGGCGAGGCTTGGTGGTTGAGTGAACGAATGGGGGTGAGGTGGAGAAGAGTTGATCCGGCCGGTAGTTGGCGAGTGAAAGTGGCACTGTGTTGGTTTGTAGGTAATCTTATACTCGGTCAGGCACAATTATCAAACCATTTCAAGCCTTTTGATCCAGGACTATAAAGTTTTACGGTAAAATTTTGGCACTTCAAGAACGTGGTGCATATTATCTATCGTCAAAAGTCTTACTACAGCTTAGTATTTCGTAATCCAATTGTTCTTATATAACCGTCTGACCTGATGAGCTTCAACAGTGCACGGTGCATGCTGCTCGTTAGGATAGTGCTTCAGTCAAGTAAACTGGCACCTCACCTTACAGATCATACAATTATTATTATCCTAAACTCCAAGAATATCACAGATACCACCAATAACCCTAACACATATGCGAACCATTTCATCATAGAGCATCTAACCATTTATTGACCTTCGCCTTATTGCTAACCTGCTTTCTCTTATCAACTTCCAGCTTCTTCCCATGTTTCTTCTTACCCTTCTGCTTCTTTGATGTTGTTGGCGTCCGTTTGAGTTGACTGGAACTCGATATAACCACAACAGTTTCTGCTGTATCTGCCTCTGTCTGCAACGCGCCGCTCATAAACGTGCTGTCCTCCGGCGACGCCTCAGCAACAACAAGCTCGTCAGTCGTTTGCTCGGGTGCTGCTTGCAAAGGAAGCGGTGAGTCACTGGTCGTCGGCGTTGTTGAAGTAGAGCATGAAAGCTCTGGAGCTTGAGTTGGAGGGCTCTGGCTTGCCGCCTGGTTAATGGCAGCTGACTCATAGTGAATGTATCCCCCTTGAACATTGGGAACAAACCAGTCCCTGCCGGTGGGTCGTATTGAAGAGATGTCTTCTAATGATATATATCGAGCTCGGTAGTAGTATAGCCCTGAACTATGCAGGGACCATTTCGACCACCTGGAGCCTTTGAATGATGGCTCAATCTGTTCCGTGGCGGGCTTCGAGTGCTGCATGTTTTGCGCAGGTTGTCTGTCGCTCACCGTGGTGAATATACGCCGGTCGGTGACCAATTTAGAACAAAGCGAGCACGCAAAGATGCGGATGCATCAAACAGATATAATCCAGGGATAGCCCTTCAAGCAAGCGAACGCCTGCATCACTTCAGAAACTCTAAGTTCGCATATCATCCCAGCATGCTGCCATGCCCGACAGCCTCACTCTTTGTCGCTGGGTGCCGAAAGGAAGCCCGCATGCATAAAAACCACAGAAATCCGACCTCTCGTGTCGCCAGGAACCCGTGGACCATCGACGCAAGGTCGACATGTGCCTGATTGGGCACTGAGTGAGCAAATAATTCATATAGTTGGTCAAAGCATCTCAAAGGCGTATTTGTGAAAGCTATAAGCGGTGGACAGGTGTCACTGCATCTGCCAATTGAAGGGCTGCACTTTGACTAGAGCTGCGAGGTTCCTGATCTGGCAAAAAGAGCATGGCCTCAGCCAAGTCCGCCTTGTCAGCTGCCTATCGCGTGCGGCGCAACTTCGAACCACGAATAGGTAGACAACTGAGAGCATAATGATGCCGATGAGGCTCTTTGGGCACCGCGAGTTTGTGATTGAATGAACTGATATCACGATATTGGAGCAGGAGTCACAATGCTGATTGGGAAAAATGCACCACCCAATTGGTCGCATAAGGCGCAGATTGGTTCGAATATTGGTATGTTGGACTTACAGCCCGCTTACCAGCGGATCATCTTATTATTGCGTTTCTGTTGTCTCCTCGGCAGCTCCCTCCTTCTGGGTATCTTGTTCCTCCTTCTGCTTCTTCCTTGCCGCAAGTTTTTCCCGTGTCTGTTGCTTACGAGCCTGTCTGTTGAGGCTCCCAATGACTCCACCCTCCTTTCCACATGGCCATTTCGCGAAAGCGGCTGCCTCATCCTCCTCTGTCCACTCTCTAGGCAGGACGGCAAAGGTGAGATATGATGTGTGAGTCTTAAGATCTGTCTCAGGTCTGTGGTAGAGATTTCCACTCATCCAAGGCTTTCCGTCGTCTTCAGTGACCTTTCCGTTGGGCTTAGAGGAGTTTGACTTTGGCGTATCAATGTCCATTGCTGAAGAGTCATCTTCGGTGTTTGTTGACTTGAAAGCGACCTTGTGGAATTCTTTCGTCTTTCGGTTAATTTCCTTGAGCCTTTGCATAGCTTCCTTCACATCTGCTGGTGCCTGAACGTTGCCCCTTTCAGCAGGAAGATTCGCTCCGACTCGCTCACGAACAGTGTTGATTCGTCGGGCAGAGATCTCGACCATATCGATATCCGTCCAGCCTAAAAGTCGCATTTCCTCAATCGTCCTGGTGACTTGCTCTATACAGGGTGAGAAAGTACAGATGTGGACAGTTCTCTTGGGGTCAAGAGGTGAGACCCAGTTCTCTTCATTCTTTAGCTTCTCAGGCCTTTGTCGAGAGAGATGATGAAGGGCTTCCCAAGGCGCAGGCAAATCGAGGAAGACTGATGTAGCCAAAGGAGACTTTCCATCCACGTTGAATCCCTCTCCATAGACATCGCGGTGAGTCAACTGTACGACACCATCCAGCCTGTGCTCGTGAATTTCTTCCTGCATCTTCTGATATCGAGGCTCATGGTACTCGAAGCTAAAAACCTTTCCTTTTCGATCGTTGTCGTCCTTGGGGTACCCATTGTACACAGCTCGCGCCGAGGCGTGTGTGAAACTACCACTACCTGCGCCTGCTTCGATAATGCGAGTACCAGGAACCGCTCGTATCCTCTGCAGGATGTAACTGTAATCGGGTGTGTACACGACCTGAGTTCGATGGGGTAGACTGCTAGTCCAAAGTTCGGGGGTAGGTCGAAGAATATGGATGAAGCCACTTGCCGCAGCAACAGCCTTTTTCGCAGGCTTGTCCTCATCAGGGCCAGTCGTCGTTGGTGTATCATCGTCTGTTGTTTCTCGACGGCGCTTCCGTCCTCTTGAGCCAGTGTCAACGTTTGACGCGCGAACTTGTGATCCCCATGGGATATTTAGTAGCGTCGAGTGAGGGAAAGATCCGAATCGTGTGTTAAGAGTTGCGCCTTCGAGATAGCCATCAACTGCGCCAGTAGACTTCTCAAGGGTAACAGGTTCAAGGTTGTCGCGCGAGAGAAGAGCAATTGCCAGGTCACCTGCAGAGGTAGTAGTGCCTGGCTCGAGGAAAGGCGACGGTTGAACCATTGATGCGATTGCACGTCGAAGCGTGTCTATTAAGATCGAGTTAGTTTTTGGTAGAAAGAGGATTTTCAGACAAGGCAGAAAAATATTTCCAAAGATACAGGCGAGGCTGAAAGATTAGCGCTCGCCCCACTAAAAACTTAGTGAGGGGCATTGAATACCACGCTAAAATGAACTATTGACCAGGCTATTGGAGAGTTCTCGCGGGGAGGTTACTGTAGGCCTGCTTCCCTGTAGCTCCCCTGTAGGCTGTAGCTCGGTCAGGCCCTTGCTTGGAAAACTGATTGATGGCGTCTTTCTCTCCCTTTGACTCGACTGTGACTCAAAGCTTCGTGTTGTAGACATTTGTCTTGTTCTAAGGTCCTTTCCCCTTCCTTACATTACCTTGCATATATACACCTCCTTTTCTCCCTCTTGCGATACCCCTTCCTCTCTTTCTCTTTTCTTCACACTCTCTTCCATTCGTCTTTACTTTTGGCGTCTGGATGAATTTCTTGCGACAACGTCTTCCAATTCGGTCCAAAATCCCCACTCCATTCTCAGCCCGACTGCGACCCCTCCATCGACTGTATTCGTCTCTAACCAGCTCCAACACGAGCACAATGGAGTCGCTAAAGCTTTACAACTCGCTCAAGCCCGGCGCTCCAGTGCCCTTTGTCCCCATTGAGAAGGGCAAGGTCTCTTGGTACGCTTGCGGTCCTACTGTATACGACAAGAGTCACTTGGGTCATGCTCGCAACTATGTCTCGACAGACATCATCCGTCGTATCTTGATGCACTACTTTGGCTTTGAGGTCAACTTTGTCATGAACATTACAGATATTGACGACAAGGTATGGTAGAGAGTATGCTAGGCATTATGCGACTTGTCTAAACCTCGACAGATTATCATCAAGGCCCGACGACAACGGTTGCTCGAACTCGAGAAGAACAAGAAATATACCAAGGACGAACTCCGGGACCTTGCCTTGGCTGCTTTCCGAGCTTACGCAAAGAGCAGTCTCCCTCTTTTGCTCAAGGATGGAGAGGATATCGATGCGACCAACTATGCGCAGCGAAGAGAAGCAGGATATGGACATGTGCTCGCAGGCGGTACCATTTCTGGCGAGGGCAAGGCTGGGGACGATGAGGCCAAGGTCAAGATGCACCTCAGCAACATGACTGCTGCCGCTGAAGCCATTGGCTCGGGCGAGATCTTCCCTGGTGCCGATGAGATTCTGCTGCCCTACCTCGACTCTCTTTACAAAGAGACTATCGACACCCGGGATCAGACCATGTTCACAGATCTGACTCAGAGTATGGAGAAGCTATTTATGGACGACATGGATGCGCTCAATGTGCTCCGACCTGATGTCATCACGCGTGTCACCGAGTATGTACCTCAGATTGCCGACTTCGTCAAGACAATTGTCGACAAGGGATTCGCATACGAGGCCGAGGGATCTGTCTACTTTGACATCGCTGCGTTTGAGAAGGCCGGAAACACATATGCACGCCTGCGACCTGATAACCGAAACGACAAGTCTCTCCAAGAGGAGGGAGAAGGATCCCTTTCCAAGGGTCTTGGTGGAAAGAAGAACCCCGGTGACTTTGCTCTGTGGAAGAAGTCCAAAGCTGGCGAGCCTTTCTGGCCCAGCCCTTGGGGAGATGGCCGTCCTGGATGGCACATTGAGTAAGTTCAACCACCTAAATGCGATTGGGAAATGAGCTAATCAAGATTTGCAGGTGCTCTGTGATGGCGGGATCTGTTTTGGGACCTATTATGGATATTCACTCTGGCGGTATTGATCTTGCATTCCCTCACCATGACAATGAGTTGGCACAGAGCGAGGCTTACTTCTGCGAGCATGGTAAGGGTGAGCATACATGGGTCAACTACTTCCTCCACATGGGTCACTTGTCCATCTCTGGTTCCAAGATGTCCAAGTCTCTGAAGAACTTCCAGACCATTCAGGATGCGCTTGCTACAACTTACTCGTCGCGGGGCATGCGAATTGTTTTCCTTATGGGCCGATGGAACGACGGTGTCGAGATCTCACCTGACATGAGACTGCAAGCTGACAACTGGGAGTCAACCATCAGCGTAAGTGTGACTCACCTCGTATTTGACCATGACTAACATTTACCAGAACTTCTTCATCAATGTCAAGGCATTGCTTGCCGAGGCTGGAATTACCCATGGTGTCAAGTCCTTGTCTCTGACTGCCGATGGCAAGTCTAGTGAGGGTCTTTTGGCTGAGCTGGAGCAGGCCAAACAGGACTTTGAGGCTGCCATGACTAACTCATTTGACACACCAAAGGCCATGTCTGTCATCCTCAAGCTGGTCAACACTGCTAATGTCCACTTGAGAGACAACAAGGATGCCGACCTTGTCGCTCTCGAGTCTATTGCTCGATGGATTACCAAGATCGTCGGCATCTTTGGTCTCGACTCCAATGCTTCACCTCCATATGAGGGCCTTGGTTGGGCTACAGTTATTGCTTCAGATGTTGAGCCCAAGACTGCTGTCCAGCCTTACGCTGATGCCTTTGCCAAGGTCAAGTCGGATGTTTCTGGTATATCTATTGAGAGTGGGGAAATCTCTTCATTGCTTGAGCAAAACCCTACGGCTGAGTTTGAGTCAATTGCAGCCGGCGGCTCACGCGACCCTGAGCAACTGGCCATGCCTTACCTTCGCGCTGTCTCTAAGCTTCGTGATGAGCTTCGCCGCATTGTTTCTAACCAAAGCCCTGACACTAAGAAGGCTATCCTTGCCTTGACTGATCGCATTCGTGACGAGGACCTTACAAACCTTGGCGTCTACCTCGATGACAGACCCGACGGCCAAGCGTCTCTGATCAAGTTCATCCCAGCTGCTGAGCTGATTGCTGCTCGTGAAGAGAAAGCCGCTCAAGCTGCAGAGAAGGCGCGAAAGAAGGAAGAAGCTCGCCTGGCTCGCGAGAAGGCTGACCAAGAAGCCCGCGAGAAGGCCAAGGTGAGACCTGAGGATATGTTCAGGGGTGATGAGAGGTACAGCGCCTGGGACGAACAAGGAATGCCCACCAAGATGAAGGATGGAAGCGACGTGCCCAAGAGTCAGCTCAAGGGTTTGAAGAAGCAGTGGGACCGACAGAAGAAGGCACACGATGATCTCAAGGCCAAGGGACTCTTGTAGGGGATGTTGATATTGGCAAAATACTGAATATCTAGAATGAGGAGTTTGGGGATGAAAATAAAAGCGTTCTAAGACATGATTATCGTACATCGATCTAATGTATACCCTTTGTTTTGTGGGCAGGTGGTTGACTGGCAAGCCAATGACAATGGCTTAAGCATACAATATGAGATTCATGAGCTACTTACATCGCCAGCTGGATCGTTAATAGCATGATATATTCTGTTGGTTTGATCAGGTCCGTATCACAAACGTCTACCACGCCGATGGCTCACAGGTGCAAGTTTAACTATGGTGTTCAACTTTTGATCAAGCATTAGGATATCATTAGGGAATTCATAGACTATAGTACAATTCTGTGCCTTTATTTGGCCTCCTTCTTGGCATCGCCAGCAATCTCTTGCGCCTTCTCAGACTTCTTTTCCAACACCTGTCGCAGCTCCTCGATGGTCTCCTTGAAGAGCTTCTCGCCCTCCTCCTTGTGCTTGTCAGCAACCTCGCTCAGTTGCTGAAGCTTCTCCATGACCTCTCCACCGTTGGGGATCTCCTTGATGTACTTCTCAATGTCGACCCAGCCGCCGGTAAGCTCGTTACCCTTGGACTTGGCCTTCTCTGCGGCGTCCTTGACGTACTTCTCCAGGTCACCCATGTCACCAGAGTCGACGGCGGATTTGGCGCGCTTGAAGAGCTCTGTGGCGTTACCCTGCTTCAGAGCATCGGCGTTCTTCTCGATGAGCTCCTTGACCTTGGGGTTCTTGTCGAGGTAGGGCTTAGCCTCCTCCATACCCTTGTTCCAGGCCTTGTCGCCGAGCTTCTTGATCTCTTCAACCTTCTCCTCGATGAGCTTACGGGCCTTGGCTATGCTGCTGGCGCTGAAGCCACCGGCGAAGATGTCCTTGACCTGCTTCCAGGTCTCGTCGACTTGCTTCTTGGCCTCGGGGCCGTACTTGTCACCGAGCTCCTTGAGCTGATCGACGTTGCCGCCAAGCTTCTCCTTGACTTGAGGGTGGTTGTCGATAATGTCGCTAATGGCATCACCAGCGAGGTTGGCGACCTTCTTGCCGAGGTCAGCGATGACATCGAAAGCCTTGGAGGCGGTCTCCATGCTGAGGCCGGACTTGGACAAGTCCTGGAATTGCTTGTAGGCATCATTGACGAGCTTGTCGGCCTCGTCCTTGTTGTTCTCGCGGACCTTGTCCAGGTCCTTGAAGGCAGCATCAACGTAGGATCGGCCACCAGGGATCCAACCAACGTATGAGTAGGCGAACTCCTTGATGTAGTTGATGGCCTGATCGGCGTCGGGTGTCTTCTCTTGAAGCTTCTTGGCGGCGGCATCATACTTCTTCTGGGCCTCCATAGCAGCCTTGTTCACACTTGACACGGCGCGTCCAGCAGGTGTGTAAGAGTAGAGGCCGAAGAAGAGAGCTGAACCGATGAAACCACCAGCAATGCCGGAAGCGAGGTGCATGCTGCTCGAAGATGAGGAGGTTGAAGATGTGGTGGATTGGAAGCGAATTTGGCGACGAGGAGCGCGAGTCGCGCGTGCGGCACGAGGCACGCTTGATCGGATGAGAGGGCGAGCAGGAAGCATTGTGTCGGATTAGTTGAGGGTGATGGTGATGGTGAGTGAGATGTGAATTAGATTGTGAGTAGGTATTGAGAGACGAGAATGATGAGAGAGGAATTGAGTTAATGAGGGGACAAGAAAGGTTAAAAATGACATTTTGAATGTAAAGTAGGTAGGTAAATAATGTTTGCGGTTAGCTAAGGAATGACGTACGTAAACGGTCACTTCACAATCATGATGCAAACAACCATGGGCAATGCAAAAAGAAAGAGCTCTCTCTCTACCTTACAGGAAGCTCTGGAACAAAGCTCCGAAAATGTGACGTCAATGACGCTCATATGCGGACATTGCGGGGGGATGCTCCAGAATTGGCGTTCTCCACGTGAGACAAGACTGCTCTCGAATTGTCCAACCACCGTTTAAAATCAATTCCAGGCTTGTGATCGAGATCAGATCAGATCCTTGTTGCAGCTCAATTCAGTACCTGGAAGATCAGGGGGCTAGACGAGGGGGACAACGTTTGACGGGTTGAGCCGCTAACGTTACGTCACGAACCAGCTATGACACCGAGTTGCACTAAGGATCAAGCTCAGCTTTACTCTCGTCAACTCACTGCCAAGGTTAACATCGGATCTAAGACAATAAGCCGCTTGCTTGTGAAAAGTCTTTTTCGGAATAGTGCCCGGTAAGTTGTGTATAGACTTTCCTAGTAGCTTCGTGGCGTTGAAGGTTGTCAAGTCAATCACCAAACAAGCCTCCAGTTAGCAGAGACCTTGGCTGATATCATAAGAGCCGAAATACTTCAATCATGTTGTGGCCGTTTTAACTGGGAATTGGTCTGTTCATGGTTCATTCTCTAAATTTAGGTATCGAGGTTTATGTCAACCAGCCAAATGTCTAGATTACCGTTACTTTGGTGTCGTGTTTTTGAGTGGACTCATGGCTACCCTAAAGCTACATGAAAAACGGGTTGCCCGACTCCTTACCAGCTTGAGACCGCACAGGGTGACGATGCAATTACGACAAATTCCAAAGTTATCACCATTCATATTGTTTGTACCTTGTATACTCTCTCCTAGGGACTCATCACGAGACACGCGAGGTTGAAACATCGAACTTCAGGTGCATGCCGTTAGCGTTAATCACATCTACTCGCTGACTTTTGCCAAAATACCGACCATCTCTTCAAGAACATATCGCTGCCACCTACAGCCAAAAAGTGTACAATGTCATTGTTGATTGTGTTGTTCTACATACTGCGAATGGCATCAACATACAATGCTACAATAGGTGCCGATATGGGACAATTTAGAACCGGCTACTGTATCCTCAACACGCTGGCGAGCTTCCACGAGATTGCCTTATCTCGAGTCCCGATTCTTCATACACACTGAGACTTTCCTAGGATACCGCTAGCCGCAAGAACCCGGCCACGAATATGCCCGCTACTTGTCATACTCGTCATGGTGTCGCAGACTGAGTGCGACGTAGAGATCAACAAGGGTGCTGTCATCCAACTTATGCACAGTCTCCCGAATGTCATCTTCAGTAGTCAGTACAAGGCTCCTCAATTTCACAACATAGGTGACTCACCAAACTCAGGGCGAGCGATATGTGCCATTCGGGCAGGGCGTCGAACAGATTGCTGGAAGCTGTGTGCCATAGTATGCGCAGCATCTCCGCGTTCCATGACGGGATGTCGTTCGCGGTTGGGGTTCTTTAGATAGTACATGAAATGATCGAAGAGGACGTCGTGATCAGCAAGCTGCTGAGCCTCTTGCGCCACTTGGGGACGTACGGCGGGCGATTCACACTCGCTTGATCGCTCAGAGCTTTCATCATCAGACTCCTCAAGAAGAGGAGAGGGCGAACTGATCTTGTCGGATGTCTCAGTGGCGTCCTCTCCACGAGCTTGTTCAGGGGAAGGCGAACTTTTGTCGCTCGATGACTCGACACTTTGATCTTCAGGTTCCGTCAAAGACAGGGAGGATGGACTAGCTTTGTCCGATGGTTCAAGGGGACGGTCACGCGGAGCTTGTCCAAGAGGAGTCGAACTGGTCTTGTTTAGCGGGCTGTTCGATGGCTTGGCGCCATGCTCTTTGGGTGCCTGCTCGATAGACTTGGACCCAAAATCCATCTCGACACGAACGAATTTGGCCGATGACGGGATACTGATCTTGTGCGACGAGTCCTCCACTCCTGCTTTGTCGATCTTGGTATTGGGAATGGCATCAAGAGGGCTCTTTGGGAAGCTCGATTTGGGGCTCTTGACAACGGATGGTTTGATCCCGTACGCCATGTGGGCGACCATCTCGGTGAGTCTGGAGACCTGGTTGGAAAGCTTGGCGACATCGTCCAGCAGCAGTTCGTTCCCAGCGCGCATCTATGGTGATCAGTACCATACTGCAATAAGTGGCAAAGAAGACTTACGCTCTCAAGCTTCGTCTTGATGGTAAGATACTTGCCTTCTTCATCATCTTCAGAATGGGGCCAGTTTGGCCAGCTCATGACAGGAGGTTGGGGGATGGGATGACTAGCATCGGCAGCCGTCTGGGGGCTCATGGAGGTACTGCCTCCTTCTTCTCCGGTGGTAGGGTTATCGTGATTCTCTGCCATTTTGTCTGTCACTCGAGATGTGGTGATGCTGTGATGTACAGGAAGGTGAGGCCAGTGAACAGGCTGAGTGTGTTGTGGATGAAGAAAGAAGCTGCAAAGAGAGAAATCGAAGGCAAAATATTTATAGTTGGGTAGAGAAGGAGCTGGAAACGAAAAGGAATTGCGTGATTGTATCGTTGATGCCTGGTCAACGGTGAATAAGGGAGCAGGCGGAGCAGTGTCGCACAGCTTTATCGCCGCCAGAATGTTTGCTGGCAATAGCAACACGAAAATAAGGTATTGAAGATTGTCTATTCATGTAAAGAACATTGAACTTCGTTTCTGGCATTGTTGTAACGCAAGGCCGTTGTCTTAACAATTATTATGTATAATAAACTAAACCCAGACCGAGAGCTTGGGTATTGTAGCCGTGAGGACTGAATGACAATCGTAGGTCACAAATTACATTGATTTGATTTCATACAGAATGTATAACGCCGCGGTACTACATTCAAATGCTCTTCGGAATCTTTGTCCATCTAGACGTTTGTTTAGTGAAAGGTCATGGAGGCTACGGAAATATAAACAGATGTACCTTTCCCTTTGAGATATACAATCAACTTGAGGTACTGACTTTGGTGAATACTACTAATAGACAGCTGAAACCAGATGCAGTGAATTGAATAGGTAAGCAAGCCGGATAGTAACACCTCTCTCACACCGAAACGAGGTCTTGTCTATCAGTCGGGTATGGCCAAGACAACTATGCTGTAAGTTTGCAGTTTGAATTTGTGTATCTATTATGACTATGAAACAATTTCGGGTGGATCAATGTTTTATACCAATTCTTGAGAGAGGTAAGACAATACTAATACACTGTAGTCTCACATCATGGAGTATGCGGAAGCCTCAGAATGCCAAGACCAGTGCTCGTCTCTTTTTGGAAAATTAGTTTATGCCAAGAAAAGGCAAGTCAAATTTTGTAATTCTGTACAGAAGCAGAACATAAGAAACGTCCAATGCAATTACATATAGTATTGTACTTGGTTGTGGGGTATATATCCGAGAAAGTATTGGTAACGTATGCCATCTCGATTTCGGCGGTTTTAACGGTGTCCCCACATGATGTGAAGGTCCAGCCGAATTACGTAGTGACATATATATGTCGTCAAAATTTCTGATCGCCAACATCTCCAAGGCAAACATCGACATTTATCTCAGTGAAACAAGTCACAATGTCAGCAAAGGTTTGGATCCGTCACACGCCAACTGGCGCTGCTCTGGAAAAGGTCCAGGAAGCCATTCGCAACCCCACAGCAACGTTAATTCCAAAGCCCCCTTCTGATGTAAGTGACTTTCCCTCATCATGAGACATTCACTAACGAGGTCTCACAGCTTGAGGAGATCAAGGCTGATAGCGATTCTTTCACATTGGCTTCATTCACCACAGAAGATGCTTTCGAGTTGGGCAATCTTCTCTATGCCCGCCTCTACCCCTTCGCTATTCAGGGCAAGCCAACAGTGATTTCAATTGCTCTCGCAAACACCTCCCAGGTCATTTTTCAGACTGTGACTGGACCAGGCACGGCGCCTGACAATGAGCAATGGGTCCGACGCAAGAGAAACACTGTCCTCAGATTCGGTTGCAGCACCTGGTTCATGCACAACAAGCTCAAGGGTGATGAGGCTGCTTTCGCTGCAAAGTATGCCATCGCCGACGCCAACAAGGGCGACTATGCTATCCATGGCGGAGCCATTCCCATTCGTGTCCGAGGCGTTGAGGGAATTGTAGCGGTTGTTGTGGTGAGCGGATTGAAGCAGGATGAGGATCACGGAGTTATCGCGGATGTCATCAAGAACAACTGGAATTAATAAAACGATCTTCATACAAGATGATAATACGAACAATTTGAAACCGGATCAGTCCATATCCATCATCCTTGACGTGTGTATACAGGGAATAATCGGAATGGCCGATACGGGCTGTCCGCGAGCATATGCATATGCACCAAAAAGATTAAGGTTTATGCAGCTAATGAAAGCGAAATTTGTCTAGCGTGCCGAGACAAACTAGACTACCTTTTAGTTAAACAAACCAATTCAATTCCATGCATCCATCTATGCAGCCGAACGTTGAAATTCGATATCTTAGTACTTAAGTCTCATCATCATCATAATCATCACCCTCATCGGCGACGATGAACGCGACGAAATGGAGAATCTCAAAGGCTTGCCAAGAATGTCGAGCCAAGAAGATCAAATGCAACGGTGAGACGCCCTGTCAGAACTGCCGGATGAGAAATCTCGGTTGCGTCTATCGCGAAAAGGCCCGTAATCGGACGCGAAAGGTCAAACCGCGAACTGCCGCTTATGAGACCATCATGTCTCACGATGCTATGGAGAGCACCTCACTAGAGCCATCCGATGAAGGGACTGTGCCGCCCACTCCGAGTGCTGATGATGCCGCTTCAATTGGACCTTCTGGCTCTGTAATGGATAGCGAGCGCAGTATAACCCACAATGCTGTCGCTGCAACACATCGCGCATCCCCGTCATGTTTTCTACAGCTTTATTATGGACCTTCATCAAACTTCGCCCTCCTCAACTCAATCTACCACCAAATAGCAGGAACATGTCCAAACGATCCTCCATCGCGAACTGGTGTTGTCGAAGAAGTTGGTCCAGGTCTAGACCTTTTCAGTCATCGAAGATTGTTTTTTGGGGACTTGGCAGATAATCAACGGCCAACGTCATTGCCCGATGATTGCTCCGCTATGCTTATCGACCCAGATACAGCACACCGTTTACTCGAAAGATATCTTTTGACCTACTGGCTTGTTTTGCCTGTCATGAGTAAGGATGATTATCGTCGTCGTTTAGATGCGCTTTTCCAGCCACCAGGGATTTTTGATTATGATGCACCAGAGACAATCATCATCATGCTTGCCGTTGGATTGGGTGCTTCAATGACGGGTGAAGAAGCCATTGCAGAATTTCTATTCCAGAAAACAAAGCAAGGTGCTGCAAAATTGGACGAGGTTGTTAATATGCAGGTTGTCCAAATACACCTCTTGATGATAAGTCACACTTCCCCAAACCTTGCATTCATTTAAGCTTACAACCACAAACGCCCACTTTCAATCAGAGAGAGCAAGGCCAAACTCAAGTTTTTTACATGTCGGCACTGCATGTAGAAAGGCTGTAGCTGCTGGCCTACACAAAGACGGATGCATGCGTCCTGGATACACAGAAGATGACACAAACCAAAGAAGCATCACATTTTGGAGTGTATTCTTCTGGGAAACGTATGTTTAACTCAAACTAACTTGGGATATCTCTAATATGGCACAGATGGCAATGTTTTGTCCTGGGTCGACACAGCTCGATTCCAGACCCTGGGCCCATCATACCGTTACCAAAAGATCAAAAACTACTAAGATCTCTGGTTACGTTATCACGGATCATGGACAAATGCGTCAAGCGTATATACAGTCCAAGGCATGACTCGTTATTACCTGTTTGGAATGCAGCAGTCGAGATTCGCCGAGAGTTACTCCAATTTGCAGAGCAACAACTCAAAGATATGAAATTTGGCCTTGTTGGAGATCCCAGCACTGGGGAGCTTGGTGTATGTCAAGCTATGGTATCAACCAGTAAGTACCTTCACTTGTCGGTCATCAATTTTATAGCTGACCTGAGGCAGTGTATCATCACACTCTACTCCTGACATTCCGACCATTTTTGATATTGAGGGCGAAGCTTAACCATGACCGATCATCTGCCACATCTGCGGACAACCTGCAACCACCTCCCCCCTGGCTTGATAGTGCTTGCGAGTACTGTCTAGAAGCAGCTAGGAACTCTGTAGGATTTTTAACAGGATCTTGTGCTACCAACATCCTCTGCCGTGTAAGTTTACACTGTCTTATTATCTGCTTTAAACTAACCAAGTGAAGGATATCAAGTACCACGGCTTCTTCATCGAGGGAGCATGCTACGCTCTTGCCTTTGACATGCTCCAAGAGAAGAAGACAGCACATCGCAACTTGCCTTGGATCCACTCAGGTTTAAGATGTTTACGCTCCATGATGGGATCTGCTGGCGTCAATGCCGGTCAACTGCCCATCACGATCGCTTCAATCGAGCAAATGGTCCGATCTGCTGGCTTCGAGCTGAAAGACCCTGTAGACCAGACCAAGCAATACCAGCAACAAACTCCAAACTCGACACTTCCTGGTTCACCAGCGCCTACTACTGTGGCAGGCAACATGGGAAGCGAGCCAGCTTTTACGTTTCCTTCTATGCCGTTCGGGTTCGATGTTACTGGTCAAATGAATGGAACATCCCCAGCAGGTGCTGGGTCAGAGGATATGGCAGATTTCACAGCTGCTGATGTTGGTTGGGACATTGATTTTGGATCAATGAACATGGAGGCGTTTTTGTCTCTGGATTCAGCAGAGGCTTTTAATTTTGCGCCTTGAGTGTAAAACGTATGACGGGTTGGAGGAGGTTAAGATTGCAGTGCAGATGGGCCTCAAGAGGGTGCGTTGGCTTGGCATTCACGTTGATTGGCTTCTTTGTATCGAGCCTCTCAGAGTGGGCTCAGAAAGCAGTGAATATGCATATGCATGAGCTGTACAAACCCATCCAACCCCGTTTTGAAATGATAGTACGACTGAGCTGGAAGTAATGGGGAATCTGTTCTGGTATGCTTATGAATTAATTGGATGGGGGGATATGATTGCTGGCAGATCTGGTTACAGATACAGGATATTAAGCATTGGGAGGAGTCTTGAATTTTTGCATTTATACCACTACTTGAGAGCCAAACCTGGCTCATCACAAGCATAAATATTTGTTAGAGTACTTCATATATGATGGTAATTGTACCCAATTTCGATTAAAAATCAATTCTTACTCAGTCTGAATGACCAATACAGCAGTCAACCCTCCAGTCAAGGCTAAAAGTCCCCTTACAATATTCATCCGTCGCCACTTCTTCAACAAACCCACAACTTCCTCTCGACTCGCCTTCTCCTGCTCAACCTTACTAGCTGCAATGCCATTGAGATGGTTGTTCGTAGCCATCATCCCAAGTCCTGTCAAGGCAGCTGGGACAGCGTAGCCACTGCAGCCACACTCCAGCGTGTTTGTTGAGCAGGGATGAAATAGGCGACGAGGCCTGAAGATGCCCTCGAGAAGATGGTTAGCAGAATAAGAGTCATAGTGCCTTTGGTGTAAAAGTCTTTGAAGAAGGGCGTGTTGATGGATGTGGGTTGAGAGTATAGAAGGGGAACTGTGAGATGTGAGGACCCAAGGTTTACACCTGCGAGGAGAAGGCTTGAGGTGAGACTGAAGACTTGGAATATGCATATAGTAGAATCCATTTTGATGTGTATCGACTGTAGGTCTATCGACTGTTGTGAGCTGTTTAATGACAGTTTCAAGTGAAGAGATATCAAGGTTCGTTATCTACTGGTTAATATGAGATATGGGAAGACGCCTCGTTACATGCATGTGGCTTTTACATAGCTTCTTCTCAAGTTGGTGTTTGAGACATATCGCAACCGTTGGCAGAATACCCCTCAGATAAGGCTCATACAGTATATATAACTTCGCTAGCTTGACGGATATGTCTTTCCTGTGTTTTCAGCTACTTAGCCACTGACGACAAAAGCGAGTCTATCTTACATGTAATTACTGTAGTGTTAGATTTCGTTGATTTTCCGTCCCTCCATTTCCATATCCAACTGGATGCTCTCAATAACTTTTAAATACCTATATGCCCTTGTCTATTACTTGAAAGGTCCCTGAAGGTGGAGGGACGGGAAATCACTCCCGGATTCTCAACGAGATAAACGGGAAAGCGGCGTAAGCCTCTACACCACCTAGGTATCGTGCATTGTCAAATCCAGATACTTCCGGCGATCTTCGATTAGTGCTTTCAGCTAACTATCTCTCCAGGCAATCATCATCAAGCGGCTTATGTCTATATTTCATCGTGACGTGTTTCTGAGTACAAAGAGTGAATATCAGCTCTTTGGCTGCATGAACAACTATAGATCACGTATCTGATTCACGATTTAGACCTTATTGTAGTGCATAATAAGCTTTATGTCACGACGTCCAGTACTTTTGTCAGAAAGCTAGCAACATCGCAGAGTATATCATGGACTCATATAACTATATATACCATGCTATCCCCCAGGCAAATCACTTTCTCAGTCCTGTTCTTCATCTTCTCAATCTTATCAACCTTATCAACACACTATATCATCTATAATCTATAGTCTATCATATATCCCCACACGGCATAATGAGCAAACATGTAAGATTGGCATAACAATCTGTGCTGGCCTTCTTATGATTCTGATAAGTTTCTAGAGAATTATGATTACCTTTCAGGGCATTGACGGATGGGAAGATAGCCGGGATGTTGTCAACGAGTAAGTGAGCTCTATGCTTGAGTCATTCATAGCTGTAGACGCTGACAGACTTCAAGGATACTCAGGGATGATACCGGCACTGATGTATACCCCGCCACCAAATCCCTCCCTCCCATGATTTTTGGCCCAGAGTATGATGTGTCCTGTCTTGGTTATTATCGATTGATTGTCTAACACATATAAACAGGGTCAGCCAGGAAGCATGTGATAAGCTTAAGCAAACCAAGGGGGTCATTGTAAGGGACCAAGAGGATGACTAAAGAAGGTTTCTTCGAATGTTGGACAAGGATTGCTGTCGCCTGGAGATGAAAAGGCCATTCTTATGATGTATAGCTACTCGAATATCTACCTTCAAGGGCAATGGATAATCAAGGGTCTGGAAATCAATATTACACGGATCTTCAATATATGTCACGTCTGTTCTCGCTCAAGTTCTGGTTATCAGTGAACGCATGCATACCTTCCAGCATGTCTCCTCGAGCATCTTCAACAAGACATTCACACAAACAAAACATCTTTACTGATTCTAGCTGAGCCGCTCAGGAGACTGAAGCTTCACTACGATATTTCACTCCAGACTATCAGTTCCGAGGTAATGGTCTCATGTGACCGAAACTCGGCATTTGAATAAATAAGCTCGTATTCGTTTTTATACTTTGTTGTCGACAGATCATATAGTCAGGGGTCAACCTCAGGGAGAACAATACACAACAAACAAATTGCTTTGAGCTTTGTTTCTTTATTCGGTGGCTTATATCAGCCATGTCGTATTGTATACAGCTTGAATTATCTTGATAATAGAGATTCTACGCCTGCGGACTTGATCAAAACTCCGTAGGATTGACAATCACAACGCTAAGGATCGCTTCCCTGACGCTAAAATCTGATAATAACCCAGCTGGTAGGGATGTTGCGCCAATCATGTATATCATATTTTCATTAATTTCGTCTCGGGCAAGATATAACTGATTTTCCCTTTCCCAACATCTTCAGCCTAGTCTCTTTGCTGAGGGGTTGTCGTTACATGATGGACCAATCTACTCTCTATCAGAACGCTTCGGCGACTTTTGGCTCTTTGCCTCTAGCCTACAAGCTTCTCTCCGCAGTCGTGGTCATTTTTGTTTTGAATAAAGCTTTTAGTCGGGACAAGGGGTATAAAAACTTGCCAGCTTTTGCACCGATTGAGCTTGCTATTGCCAGTTATATCCTCAGCGGAGATGGCATCGGTCGACGAATCTTGTACTGCTGATCCCTAGAAACCCTTGATTAGTCTCTATCGCTAATCGAAAGAAACAGCTCTGCTATAAGTCGCTATGGAGGATCTCTATTCGGAATAACTTCAAGCCACCAAATCGCAGCCGACTTTCCAGGCATTGAACGTCTTCTATCACAATCTCACCACACTTTCGACTCAACGCCATCGCAATACTCACTCTGTACGCTTGTCTTTGGATGCACTGATTCTAAGCAGTTGAAGGATAAGTTAGATGCATCTATGAAAGACCTTCTGCCTCCCCTAGAGCGAACTTTCCTCAACGATGCTGCTTCCACTGCTGCTGTTGAAAGATCCCGTGTTGCCGAGCGCGGTGCATCACTTGTCAGCTTTTCTTCTAACCGAGAGCACATGGCGCGCTGGGAGCTATCAGCAGATATAAAAGTTCTTCAGCCTGAGCAACCAGGTATCCCAGAAAAGGTTGAAGCCAACCTTCAGAGTTTAACCCGCGACTTTGGAGCCTGCATGTCCATCCCTCTCATCTACGGCCAAGATTTACTCGATCGACATCCTCGGCTCCTAGACGACTTTTGGGTTTTCGACAATGAATTGTTCCCTCTTCTCATGGTTGGAATCCCCCAATGGGCACCGTTCAAGATGATGCAGGACGGACTCAAAGCGAGAGCCAGACTTATCGATGCTCTAGAAGGTATCTACAGACGCGTCGAACAGGAGCGAAAAGGGGAGCCGATCGACTTCGACGTTGATATGTCAGATGTCAGCACGATGCTACGCGAACGAAACAAGATTTACAACAGAGACGGCTGGACTTTTAAGGAGCGAGCTGCTGCTGACCTTGGTACCTTCTGGGGTCTAAACGCTAACGCTCAGCCTGTCTTGTTCTGGTTCTTACTCTACGTTTATTCTACTCCCGGGTTACTTGAACGTATCAGGGACGAAATTTCGCCCTACATCACTCTGTCCAGCGGTGAACGACCAGAGATTGTTTCTATGGACTTTCACAGTTTGTTCAGAAACTGCCAACTTTTCAAAGCTTCTATTTTCGAGACATATCGATTTGTCAACGAGCCTACAACAATCCGCCAGGTATCTCGACCAGTCAGTATCAACGATGGCGATCGACAACACAATCTCAGCGAAGGCACATATCTCTCGGTACCTCTCGCTCTCAGAAACAAAGACCCTGCCATTTATGAGGATCCTGAGTCTTTCATTCCAGATCGCTTTCTTGATACAGACCCCCAAACAGGAAAGTCAAC